>CAJHUC010001637.1:0-52450 GCA_905146915.1 Ostreobium quekettii
GCGGTGGTACAGTTTCCAGTTCTTGCTGGAGGAGCTCTGCGAGGAGACGAGGGAGCTGCATGACAATCTGAGCGACCTGCTCCCCAAACTTCCGGACTGTGGGATCGACCGGTTGCCCATCACCATTCCCGGCTGAGGGCACCCTAGCCGCCCACACCCCGCCGTTATTTCAAGTCATTGCGGCCTAGGATCAACGGTGCAGGCTTGAGCATTGTGCGATTCCTGTCGAGTGTAGCGGAGCCCTTTGCGGTCAAGGGAGTTGGTTTGAAACTGTGTTGTTTGTGCAGGAGGGATGCAAACGTTGTCGTGTGGCGCCATCGAGATATCTCAGAGGTTCTCTCTGCGTCGACGTTCTGGTATAGGCAGGTTGTGCGCGACACGAAGTTTTGCTGTATTCCAGAGTTGCGCCGCTATTCGATGTTGACGATTGCGCAACGCTAGCAGTGGCGTCCCTGCCGCGCGCGTACGTTGGGAAGCAACACCATGAGGCCTTGGATGAGGGCAGGTGGTGGACCTTGTTGCGCATTCTCAAGTTTCCATCCAGATTGGAGTGCTCCTTTAGTTCACTGACACTGGCTGCGCCGCTGAAGACTCTTTGCTACAGCCCTAGTTCCACTAGCTGTGCGCACAGCGCGGGGTTGCTACCGATGCAGATTCTTCGGCAAGTTGTATTCCACGTATTTTCCGATGCATGTTCGGTTCTCTTTTCGATTTTTCAACGGTTACATCAGCCCTGGAAGGAACAAGTGGACAGCCCACGACGGAAGGAGGTTGTGTCAGGAGTGGAGGCACGTCCGGCTGTTGTGGCCATGCGCTTCGCCGCACAGTGGAGTACCCTCAAGAATCTGGTGGCCAAATTCTGTACATCTGCATGAAGCGTTCCGGCGCCTGCTTCCCATGGGCAGCAGCCGGGATGGCGGTTCCCAATACAGTGGACGGGCGCAGCGTTTGGCATTTGCACAAGGTGTCTTGGCACCAAAACACATTGGCAACAGAACAAGACACCAGGTGGCGCAACACACTCGCAAATAAAATGAAATAATTGAATGGCCGACTGTCTACTCTTGATCCGCCCCCTGCTCGTCCCATGTCATGCACAACCCCATCCGCCAGCGCATGCTTGCAGTCTCTGAGTCCACACAGCCCGCGCAAGATGTCCCTCGGCTCATGCCAGGAGTCAGGCAACTCACCAGCCCATGCCGGAGCAGACGTAAACCTCGACAGTTCCTACACACAGTCGTGGCCATGCCTTCCCCGAACGTCCACCCTTCACTCTGCACTGTCCGTGGTGCCCGTGTCCCCACTTACACGATCGGGCAATGGGCCAACTTCGCCACCACGGTGCAAGTCTGGCGGACTGCGGCCAGCCTGGAATAGAAGGCTGGGAAGATCCGGCTGTGAGTCCCGTTTCTGTCTTTCCACAACCTCCATGGCCCGCTGGACCTCCCCCTCCCAGTTCAAGCGCATGACCACACGCCCAAGGAGGATCACTTCCAGAATCACGACGATCAGCCTCGTCGTCCAGAGGCCGATGACGCCCCAGCCAAGGTAGAAGGAAAATAGCCAGGGTCCCGGGATGCCTAGGAGGGGGTAGATGACGCTGACGATGCGGGAGCCTTCCTTTTGGCGCCGAACGCCATTCAAGACGCCAGTGAAGATGTGAGCAAGGGTTTGACCTGCGGAAGCCACACCCACTCTATTGGCACAAGTTCCAGACAGAAATATGAACTCCCATCCACAAGCAGCGCGATTGGCTCGTGTCTGTCCCACAATTACTGCGCGTGGCATGTGCAATTGGCTCCAATGATTTCTCATCACGCACAAGCCGTCAAGTGCAATGTGTTCTCAACGTGCCACACTGTACTGCTAATAATCGAGAGTAGGACATTCGCATCCTCCGCATCACAAACTATGTGCACGCTGCAGTGGCCGGCATACTGTTGCAGCAAAAGTTTCAGCATGATCGCTAGCGTTGGCTGCGAATGGTTCTGTTCATTCTCTTCACAAAACACAGAGGTCACAGAGGCATTCATTGAGCACAGTTTCAAGCAGACTGTGGCAGGAATATTTTCTGAACGAAATCCAAGGCATACATCCCCGCACACGCCTGGGTCGCGAAATGGTACACAAGGGCCAACAACAAACAGCGTGGTTGGTAACGAGAACACACAAGCACCATCCGTCCACAAAAGGAATCAGGCAATCGCATATTCTAATTCCTATTGCGTAAGGCAATAGGCATGCACCAGCTCTGCTAGAAGCGTACGCACTGTTTCCCCGCTCGCACAAATGGTGCTGGCAGCAGAGAATGCTACCGCCACACGACAACAAGGTAACCCAAATCCACTGATGGTCGCCAACTGGGAGACGCATTCGAACAAAGATGATGCATGGATGGTCCACTTTTTGAGCGCTGATACAACACCAGTTGACTGTGGACACAGTAACAGCAGCAGCAAAAACTCCGAAACATATTTTACGTTTTGAATTAAGAAAGACACCAAGACCGCGACAAAATTGGAAGAGGCAGGGTGGAGGGGAATGCTCACATATACTCGTTGCGCAAGCCAGCAACAGGACACTTGGCAGCCTGGACACAACGCCTTGATCATTTGTCCAAATGTAGCCAATGACCTTCGAGGACGCCAACACCACGCAATTGTACAACAGTGACACCCCAAACATTATGAAGAATGCAGCCCGCACTGTGTACTTTGCTTGTATTGCATTCCCTGCCCCAATCTCATGTGCCACCGCGAAGGCAAGGCCGGCATTGAAGGAGCGCGCCACCACCATTGAAATGTTAAATATGTACAATGATATTCCGAATATGCTGATGGCTTCCTCTGGCCGTGGCAGGACACCTGACATGATCCACACAATGCACTAGTGTCAATAATCCTGCTGTTGTGAATCCAGCTGTTGTGGATCTGTCGAAACTTAGGCCTGACCGCCTTAAAAGGTTATGAAGGGCAGAGCTAATTGCAGATTTTGTGATATTGAACCCCTTGATGTTCGTCCACAGCCAAATTGCAACAAATTGGTGCTGCCTGCAAATGTAACACATCAACTCTGCACCAACACATCCACAGTGGCATATTGCCACTGAGCAGGTGCCACCATCCATCAGCATGCACCACATTTGGATGCGAGTTCCCATTTGCAGCTTTCCTCCAGGAATGCGTTCAATGACCTGTGCCAAGGGTGTACCCAAGGGCCCAGGCCATGAAAAAGAACAGCCATTAGAGCCAACTGAACGGCCGAAGCACGTGTGATATCAAAACCATGGAAGTCAACGGCATCCAATATTGTGCAGTACTCTGTTCGCAGCAAATGCAGTCCCTTTCGAGGACAGTGTACTCAGGGCCCCCTCCGCCCCCCCCAAAAAAAAAGCTACTGCAGCACTGCAGTTTCAGCAAGAACACTAGAGCTTTAGTATATTATTGAAGTGATTTACCTGACAAAATTGCATAGTAGTCAAACAACCAGCCCCTGACAGACATCATAAGGATGGTGTACATCCCAATCTTCAGCAGCTCTCCCCACTGTCTCAGCGCCTGTACAGACCACCCGTGCCATGCGATGTCCATTGCTCCTGCCTTTGCCTTTTTACAGTTCACCACAACTGTCCAGATCGCCAGGATCACAACCCGAAATGCGAGGATGACATCCAGGGCAATTGCCCCCCCATTGGTACCCCAAGATTTCCTGTGCAACCAGGACAATGAATGAATGCATCAATCGCAGTAAAAGCAAACAAAACACCCCAGACAAGGCATGTGCCTCCACTGAGTTTTACTGATCAGATATCATCAGCTTTTCTAGCGGTCCACAAGAGTGCCACAGTGCTTGGCAAAAAGAACACCGAACCCCCCCCCTCATATTGATGGGAAGATAGGATGAATCTTGATCAGATTCATTGCAGGGCAGGGCAGCAAGCGCGTTGGCAAAAATGGCATGATGACATGTCTGCCACAATCGCAGCATGCATCGTTTGTACAGACAGCAACAATTTTGTGCAACGAGGCATTGGTGGGATATGCACACGAAGTTGGCTACAGGACGCAGTAGAGCTGTTTTTGTGCTGACGGCTGCCATGCATCGACCCATGAGTGCTGCAACCTACTAAATCTTCTTGAGCACTAAGCATCAAGTTTCATTAAGAAGCATTGAATGCTTACCACTGGTAGCACATTAAAGTACACTGTCTTGTGCCCACTTTGGTCCAAGAGTTGTTAAGCACTGTGGCGACTTTTGCTCCGTGCTGGCAGGAGGCGCATGGCAGCTTGCGCATGGCCTATGTTGATCTGATACACATGGTACAGCCCAAACCCCAGAGGGCCAGCTGGTAGGGGCATTGACTTTGTTGCACTGCAGAATTTGTGCAATGACACTAATGCCCCTACAGTTTCCATCGCACCACAAATTGCCAACAAGGTGCAGACTTGCCAGTTGTGATACTGATCAATGGGTGTGGTGCTTGCAACAGCACCATTGTGCAGTTATCACAAGTTGGTCCAGAGAGCTTGTAAAAGGATGGTATTCTGTGCCCTTGTTCCTTGCATAGTCCACATCAGCAAATTTCCACAACGGCAGCCCTCACGCAAATGTGACCAACCAACACCCGTACATAACATGTGACTGCAGGTTTCATTGTGGCTCTGACGTCAGCCTACTGTTGCAGTGTCACACCACAGCCATAGCCTATATGCCAGGGACAAAAAGCGACAATTGTTGCCCATACCTGAAAATGAAATACCAGAATGCGGCAGGGGCCACGAGCACACTCAAGGCCCCAGACATCACCGATGGCAGCGAGACTTTCTGTGCCAACCAGTAATACTGGAGACATAGAAGGGGAGCAAGGAGCACAACACTGGGAGAAAGCAGAAACAAAAAACGTCCAGCTGCATGTGCCAGCTGGGGCTTCTGGCCCAGATGATTGAACAGCCACTCGCTCTGGGTATACACAGCTGCGATCGTTAAAGAGAACAGGAGGCAGAAGCCCAGGGAGCGCTGGAAGACAAGGCCCACCAGTCGATACTCCTTCGCACCAAATGCCTGCAAAATGTGACGAATGCAATTAGCACAAATGGCAGCGGTGGCGATGTGCCCTATTTTGTGCTGAGCTCTCGAATCGTCATCTCACATTGATCACATTGGCAAGAGCGTCTCAGGCATGATTGCTTGAGTGGGCTGTGATGTTTTGAGCCATGCTTTCAGCCTGTTGGCAGCCATAACACCACCTCTTGCACAACACATAGTCTGCCTCCGTTGCCAATGCACAAAGCAGGGCATGGTCCAGAACAAGCAGAGTGAAGACTGGTGTGAAGCGGCTTTGCAATGGCGATATACATTCCAGCTTCGCATATGCACTGAACTATGCAATTGGTAATTCTATAGCAAATCACAATCGCATGTTCCAAACTGTGCGCATCCACTAATTAAGTGGTGCAGAGCACAACGATGAGGCAAAGGAGGTCAAGACAACAGGGGCGGGTGGTTTGACAAGACAATGTGGAAGGCGAGAAAAGGGATGCGCACCTGGCCTCCTATAGTATTGAGCCCAGCTGTGAGACTGATCAGGATGGACAATGCCGTTCCTCTGAACATCGTGAACCCAAGTAGCCCTGCAGACAGCTGTGCAACGCCCAAGTGCCCAAGACAGACGTGAAGCATCAGCCACAGCACAAACGTAGCCATCCGCATGCAAAATATGGGACCTCCAAGCGCCAAAAATCTAGAATATACAAGCCATGAGTCAATCTACGGTTCACTGCTTCGTCCACGAAATTATACGGCTTCCAAAGCTTGGCTCCCGCGGACAGATAATCAATTCTCAATCCAGGGCTTCCGTACCACAACGCCCATATCTCCAACAGCAAAGATGATTGCAGCGACCACGGCTCCATAGAGAACTCCACCACGTGCATTGCAAGCAGCGAAAGCGGTAACGTTCCACAAGAAGAGATGAGGGCAACAAGCGCCCGCATCACCATACACAATGTTGGTGAAACAGTCGGCATTCGCCCATGTGCCGTCCTTCCCTGCCCACCTGTTCATAGCTCGATTTCTTGACGGAAACTCTGAGGGGTCCCGCTCCGGATGTTCACCACCCGGCGCTGACAGCAGGGCCTGCCGCAGCCCCTCGTCGTCTCCTTCATCCGGATCCGGAATGCGTCGCCCTTCCGGACTGGTAGCCAGCCTCTCGTGGCGCGACATTGCAGCCGCGTGTTGTCGAATGCTGCCGATAGCGGCTAGCTGTTTCGGTGGATCTTGTTCCACGTCTTGAATTCCTAGGATTCCTAGGCCTGCTCGCTGTAGCCTCGTTACAGCTCCGTGGACGCGTTTCGTTGGGCGTGCGGAGGCGCAGACATATATAGTTTTCCCTGACTGACAGGCTCTGTGGTCTGCCCACGCAGCTGCTCGTTCGCTTCCAATCATGCCAGGCATGACGCACCTCGTGCGTGAGATGTACGTAATATGTGACCACGCCAATGAGCACGGTGCGAGAAGGAAAAGGAGTGGAATGATGTGGGAATGTGAGGATAGAAAATGCTGGGTGCGGTGTTGAAATGCGTGGTGAAGGAATTGCTCAGCACGCGTTGGGTGCAGCATGTGTGATCAGGGGACTGCAGCTTGTCCACGCCCAAAGACGGACCAGTCCGCCAGCGATTTTGCACGAAATGGACGGACTCACCCTTTTTCTGGTTCAGAGAAGGGTTTCTACGTCCGCGCCAGAGCTCAAATTCCGGAAGCGCCGCCAACGCACCAAGACTGCAAGTCTCACAAACGGGCCACACCCGAAAGCCAGTTTCAAACGCGCCAAAGCTCCCGGCCACCCGCACACTCCCTTCCTTGAAAAAGCTATCCCGCGAAGAACATACTCCCCCTTCCCCCATGACAATCATCAAGACAAAACCAGGGTCAGAGCCCCAAAAATGCCCCATTCCCCACCCCACCCGGGGTTTTTTCTGCCGCTCCCTCGCCTTGGCTCCCCCGCCAGTGCGGGGCCCGCGGCGGCGGCCCCGAGGGCCCTACCATGCCCGCCGCAGCCTCGCCCCGCCCACCCAGAAACGTCCCCGGCCCCGACGCCCCGCCTCCCGCCGGCCCGGCGGCCCCCGACCACCCCCCCTCCGGCCATCCCCAGCCGCGGCCCCGCGTCAGCCATGGACGGCCCGTGAGCGGCCGAGCGGCGCAAGCAGGCGACCGACCGAAATCGGGGGGAAAGGCAGGGGCCCGGGGATCGGCGCAGATGCATCGCGGCGGGATGGTGCCGGCAAACGGCTCCCGGCGGGGCAGGGGGGGGTCGCAGGCGGCCGGGGCGGCTCATTACAACCAGCAGATGGCGCGATTCGGTAGCTTAGGGGGTGGGTACGCCCCGGGGCCCCCCAAGTATTTCTCGATCGACGTGGAGTGCGTGGCCACGGGCACGGACCACAACGCGCGCGGCGTGGGTCAGATCTCGCTGGTGGACGAGTACGAGCGCGTGCTATTGAACATCTACGTCAAGCCGGAGGCACCCGTGGCGTCCTACCTGTCGCCGCTGACGGGCCTGAGCAGGGAGGTGTTGGAGAAGCACGGCGTGCCGCTGGCGACGGCGATGCAGTACCTGCGGAGCTACCTGCCGCCCTACGCCGTGCTGGTGGGGCAGAGCATCGGGAAGGACGTGGGCTGGCTGTCGCTGCGCGAGGGCGTGGACTTCGAGTCGATGGTCGACCTGGCGGGCCTGTACAGGATCTGGAACGCCGCTTACAACAGCGTGTCCGTGTTCTCGCTGGACCACCTGGCCAAGGTGCTGCTGGGCTACAACAGCGCGGGCGGCACGCAGCCGCACAACGCCGTGAGCGACGCGCTCAAGTCGATGCAGCTGTTCAACTACTACCGCCAGGTGGGTGTCACGTGCCCTGCCCGTTTTGGACGGGCGCCCGCGATGGGCGATCGTTTTCAGGGCGGCGAGGGTTTCCGAGCCCGCTGTGGCGCGCTTGGCCACTTGCGGTGCAGCAGGGGCGCCGGGACGCAGAATCCGACCATGCTTTTGCTGGGCCGGGGTGCCCAAATGCGTGGGTGTTGCTGCCAGTTCAATGCTCAACGCCCGTGATGAACGTGGAATAACGATTGCCAGAACGGCGCGTCCAAGTAAAAGGACGTTCCTACTGTCCGCTCAGCACGGGAGATTGGAAGAGCAAGTGCTTTCCCACTTAGTATGAGAAGGTTTCAGCAACGGCTTTTCCTGTGTGGGAAAGTGTGTCAAAATGGATCTCACTCGGGAAGGGGTTGGCCGCTGAATGCCATGTTTGTTTTCTGCTGAAACGGCAATACCTGACTGACACCAGGTACGCAACGTGGCCGGCATGTGGAAATCCGTGGAGGCTGCTCTGCTGGCCGCGCCTGTGGATGAGTCGTTCGCAAAGAGGCACCCATGCTTCGAGGGCGTGTGCATGGGAAACCGGAAGAAGTGCACGTGCGGGGCACCCTTCCTGGGATGATAGCCCTGGTAGGTCCCATCTCACAAGATGCGCTGACATGGGAACCTGTTGACATTTATCTTGCAGTGCCCTTCAGAATATTGCTGAATATTGAGGCATATTGGCCATTGTCTCAAACACCCAGCTGCAGAGGCAGCAGCCAGCAAGCTACCCCATCCTGAGCTGGAGTGGTCAAGGAGTAGGATAGAGCCATTTGGGCTGCTGCTGTCATTGATGGCCAGGCTGCAGTGAGGGGTTGAGGCTCATATCCAAAAACAAGTGCGGACGATCACAACCATGTCAGTCGTTCTGCTACTTGCCGGCATGACATGCTACTCTCTCATTGCATCGTTCTCCAGCTTTCGACACATTGCAGTATCCAAGGTTATGGTTTTCCTTTGGATGTCCTGAGGGTGCCTGCAGCATGACACAGTATTGCAGTGTGTTGGAATTTGCACCCCACAACTTCGATCCTATACCATCAGGGTGGCTCTTCATTTCCCCCAGCTGGCTGTTGGTATGCCAGCCTGGTGGTGGGTTTGGCATTATGCACGATGGGATGCGTGATTTTGTGGATCGGGTTGGCATCGGTACCCCACTGAGATTGGGGATTCTGTGTATCATTCTCTCACCTTAATGTGTGCTGTGCAGGTGTTGCTGCTTGTTGCCTGCATTTGGAGGGTACTGTGGAGTGGCATCGGATTTCAGGGCCTCCTGTCCTGTGACAGTGGGCGGCAGTGGCTGGCTGGAAACATGGGGCACACATTTGTGCCACATGGGGGGGGGGTCCGTTCCGTCCTGTTTGGCCAACATTATGTACAAATCAGAAAGTCCACCTGGCCAAGTCTGTCATAGTGCAGTGCAGGATGTGCTGGGTGTGCTTGGTTGGGTTTGCTGGAGACCCTCTGCTGCCAGTCAGTGCAGCAGACTGCTGGATGTCTCCTTGTTCTGGTCTCCAGGAACTTTGTGTCGCCACATCGCGACTTGAATGAGAGAAGATTGGGCAGTGCTGTTGTTGGTGAGTCGTCCATGGCGGCTGTTGAACTCGAAGTGTGGGCGAATAGGACGTGGGTGGTGGCAGCCAGGCCCCGGGATGGCTGGACTGCTGCAGATTCATTGTGCTCGATTTCTGTTGTCATGAGTGAATTTCAGGGGCTAAAATTTTGGTCACTTCCTGCCAAACTGGCCTGCCGGAACGGGCGGTGCTGTGTGCAATGTTTTGGCCCACCATTGCTTACCAAATCGAAACGTCTATTCAAACGGAATGGAGCTAGGTAGCGTAGCATCACACAACGTCGAATCTGTATGTGCTGTTGAGAGTCTATTGGAGTTCTGGATGTGCATGTATGCATTTTCGATACCACCATACTTGGCACTGAGCTACACGAGCTTCTTCTCCATAGTCCTGCAGGAGCCGCGGTAAGAATCCTCGTGGATTGGTAAAGCTTTAGCAAGGATTAATCCTTAGCAACCAATCGTTCCAGCTTGGCCCGTTCTTCCCCTGCAAACAACCACAGCTGCAACAACCAATGGAAGTGCGATTTTGCCCTGAGCGCCACGATGCGCAGTCTCGCAGAATTGACTATTTCATCTTTACGAGAAACGCCTCGCTCGATGTCCGTAACTGCATGCAGGACATGCAAACGGTCCGGTCCAGACATCTGCCAACGTCATTTCGCTGCTTCACACATGGCAACCATATGACTGGCGTTGGCACCGCGACCGGCCTCAGAGTTGATTCCTCCTACAGCAACACGAAACAACCCTTGTTTTTGTGTGCACAAATCCCATTTCCACATGGTCAACAGCACCCCCCTGGACACGGCGCGCCATTTATCCTGTGCAGTAGGATATGCAGCCTTTCCCCATATTGAAATATTAGCGTGGCGGTTTTTGGCTAAGTCTTTCGCTGAATGGCCGAAACCTCATACTTTGTCGCTCCACATTGCGAAGATCGTGGCCGAAACATGGCCAGACCCTCAGGGTGGCACAGCGCAAGTCTGTAGAAGATTCGCCCGTCCCCTATGCCAGAGCGGTCGAAGAAAGCGGCAAAAGGCGGTGAGATTGCGCCGCTCCGCATGTTGCTGGCAAATCGATCACAGAAACACGGGCAAAACTGCCCACTGGCCATGCATGTCCAGGCGCGCGCAATCCAAAAGGACATGGACAGAAACGCTGACAGAAACTGCAGCGCTTCTCACGGATTCACCCAGGACCCCAGCCAGCCCGAACGATGAGCATGCCGCGGACGCATCACGCTAGCACCCGAACTTTTGGGATCGAAAACCGCTGGCTTTGAAGCCAAACTTGTCGGGTTACATGCCACAACCTGTGCGCAAAGGCCACGCACTAAGAGAACACCAGCAAGGCGCTTACAGCTTCACAAACTCTTGTTCGTTCCGTTGCATCCCCTCCCAAAACGGGCAGCGCGACCTTTTGGCGCCGCACATGTCGCGGCAGCCACCCGAAATAGCCCTTCGAAATCTCCAAACCTCATAGATGTCAGCGCACCAATCCACTTTGATCCCTAAAAGTCGCATCAACTCTAGGAGTTCACATGCGATTCCCTCCCCGTCCATCCTATCCCCGAACACGGGTCCCATATTTGTTTAACAGCCGCTCACTTAATCCTCATACAAGGATTGCAGTGACACCACATAACACGCAGCCTAGGCTACATGAAAAAATGCCATGTGAGCCCTCTGTTTTCGATTAAAGGACTGCCGCATTTCACACAGCTGCCATCATGGCAATTCAAGTGATATATATAGCACTCAACCAGCGCGCCCATAACCATTCTATCCATGTCAACACATGGCAAAACAAATACAACCTCTGATGTTCATTTAGCAAACGGGTCATATCGCCATTCTGGATGTCAGGTGCCACTAGGGGAAACATAAAGCCCATCAAATGTTAAAGTAGAAAAGACTCGACATCACACATCTATGCAACCCATCTCGAGCCGTTTCCACATTATTCTGACTTTGAGACCCTTGCTAATTCAGACGGACTTGCTCGCAGCTGTCATTGAGGAACCAAACCTGCAGCATGCCGGCATCTTAGCTCATTTTCTGATGGACGAGCTGGGCATCATATCCTTGAGTCGCAGTCGAAGTCTGAGTCCAGTGCACTGACGTAGTGCATGCCCACAGCTGCGTGTACATTGTGCTACTCTGGCCATTGCTTAAATGGCCGTTGATGATGTTCAATGTCCCTTGCTGTTGATGATCTGATCCTCAAAGTTGCACCCCAGTCTGCCATGGTCTATCCGCTGAACTCTAAAACACATTCTGGGCCCCACGGGGCGCCAGCTTAGTGACAGTACGTAGAAAAATTGACTGCCAATCATCATGTTAGATTGGTCCCATTTTTTGGCGACCCGAACAACAGCAAGTTCAGTAGGTGCAAATCAGAAAGAACAATCTGCTGGTCAAGTTTTTCTGGGTTGAAAGCTGCCCACTCGCACCTGCTGTGTTTTGCAAGCGGGGGCCTGACAATGTGCAATGTTGCATATTGCATCACACCACAACAATGCAGTGCGAGTTGCGAATTGGCTTGAAAGTGGCCAGCAGCACTCCTGATCCACCTTGTCTCGTCGAAGCAGCCATGTGGAGTCTCTTCAGAAGTATTAATCAACGATTTTGAGACATTACGATTTGCCCATATACCCAGTCCTAAGCAGTTCCCGTTTCTATCCGTGCCACAAGAGGGGGGAGGGGGGCGAGACTGCCTTGTAACCTGCCTCCCCCATTCATTTGAATTCTCTATTGCATGACGACCCGAAAGGACAGACGGTGCACGTGGTTGGCTTCAATAGAACGCAGGGTCCCGCATCAGGATGCGTCCTGATGCATCCCACATGGGATGGCACTCTGCTGGGCGAAATAATATTACTGCCTGCACCAAATTGGTGACTGCTTGCACCAAATCACATGAACACTATGTCCTAACCTCAGTTTTAGGTTTAAGTTTAGTTTTAGGGTTAGTTTTAGGTTAGAGTCAGGTTTAGGGCAGGTTTAGTTTTAGGGTTTAGGGTTTAGGTTAGGTAAGTTTTGGAGGGAGCTGGTGCAAGCAGTAACCGATTTAGTGCAAAAAATCACCGATATGGTGCAGCCAGTAATTGTATGCCCTGCTGGGCCCTGCTGCTCTCGTCATCCCGATGACTACCCGCCTGAGGTACACCCTGAGCCGGAGTCTCCGACACCGTCCGCCGTGATGCAACCTGTACCGCAGAAAGCCACTCGAGCGACGGTCAATTTCAGTCCGCCCCGCGGCCCTATAGGAATTCCAGGCATAAGAAGACGGTGAAGGACACAAGCTGGACCCGGCGGCGCCCGCCAAGCCAGCCATCCGCAACGCCCCAGCACAAAGGCGCCGGGTGCCGTGAGCTGAATCGGCTCCGAGGACTGTGTCCTCGCGCGTCTTGGTCTCCGCTTCAGCGGATTTTTGCTGGGCGCCTGGGCCACGGGCGGCAACAGCATCTGCCGGTATGGGCCCGGAAAGCTTTCATTGCTTGACTGTCTGAGAAGCACTGTATTGTGCGCTGAGCTGTGTTGAAGAGACTTGCCAGTGTGCAGGCCAATGTTGCGTGAATTGGCCGCGGCAACAAATTGGCGCGAACGCCGCGACGGCGCTCCGCCGCGTCGTTCGGCTCCGTGTTCGATCGGCAGCGACCTTTGACACGCTGTGGCGATTTTGTAAAAGGAAGCGAAAAGTCGGCGGAGTCAAAGCCGGGCTAGCCGGGCGCAGCGCTGCGCGGTCTGATCCATCGCGCCTAGCTGCACTCGCCGCAGTTCGGCATCAGGCATTCACGTCACTGAGGTTTTAGCACACCAGCCATATGGGTGCGGCACGCACGCCACTGAAACCGTGTCAGTACAGCTGGGCGGGGGAGACGATGGGGTCTTGAGCCTGCATATGGCGTTCCCAGCGCAGCGGCAAGTCTTGCTCTCCAGGAGTGCGGACGGCGTCAACGGTAACTGTTGGCAGTGCGAACTATGTGGCCTGCGCGCACGTTCATGTGCTGGCCATGCGCGGCTGCGGTGAGGGACGAGGAAGGCAGACTCGCGCCCGAGGCTCTCGTCGCTGCCCCGTGCGCGTCTCGCTCTCGGGGATCGCTGCAGTACCCATTCCCGCAATTTGGACAGGAGCTGTGGAACGGCCGCAGGCGTTACAGGGCGTACCGAATGTGGAACCGCAGCAGGAGTTGGGGTTGATGTGTTCGCTCAGCTGTACGCACGCACGTCTGAGCGTATGCGCAGCGTAGAGGGTACGCCCTCCGGTACGATGCACGGGAGGGGCGTAGCGGCACATCTGCAGGCGTCTTGACGCGCCACTCTCACCCAGCACCACAATTCGCCGTTGACGGGTGGCCTGCCCCACATTTTCCGCCTCTTCCATTTGCTGTTCTGAAAATCCGTCAACGCATTTTGGGACCATGCTGTGTGGTCTTTGCAGAGGGAGCTCGGGCTTTTCGGCGCCAGCCAAAGCTGGCTGGCTTTGTGAAAGCTGGGAACAGGTACGACGACAGCCGTTGCGTTGTGGGGGAAGACGCGGCTGGAGTCAGACTTGCCGGTGAGCTTCTTTGCAAGGAGCGAGAGTTATCTATGAATGCTAACTTGCTGTCCATCGTCATTTTTGGGACACGTGCGGACAGAGGCAAGGCCAAACGCGCACAGGAAATACACGTCACCAAATTTGGGCCAGCAGCCTGGATAGGCACAAGAACTCGCTTCGCAATGCCTGCTTGTGCAGTTGTCCGTTTGCCAGCAATCCACGACTGAAGAGTGCGTGCAGGGGTTTAGGGTGGTTTTGAGGAAGCCAGCGGCCCTCAGTAGGCTTCTCATAGGCACACCGTGAGAAAACCCCAGATGGTGTCTAGGGGAAGGCCTTCATGATAGAGAGATGCGCATCCATGTCTATCAGACGCCCATCAGAAGCTCAAAGTTGACAAGCTGAAACAGGATATCGATAACAGTGCATTTGCCGCCACTTTCTGTCCCAGTCTCCTGCCATTCCGCTCTAATTTGTGGGTGGCAAGGTGGGGCAAAGCTTCGTTTCATGCAACGACGGCAGTCTGCACTGCGCACCCGCCTCTTGCGCACAAAGCAAGCCACACATGTCGGAACTGACTTTGCGGCCAGAGTAGCGTCACGACCCACTGTGCGAGCACTCAACACCCGCGGCGCCCTCTCTGTACGACACACCCTTATCCGCACCAACCTCAGCGACGACACCATGTCGTCCCGCACGTCCCCACATCAACACATCTATCACCACAGCGTACTAGAGGAACAACTGCCTGTCCCCAAAAAAGCCCCGCCCACCCACCAGCCCCCACACCAGACAGACTTCCCGACCCAACAGGCCCCCGTGAGTAACAACGATTCTGGTTGGTTTGGTCATCCCTCGCAGGCCCTTGCCTCTGCGTGGGGGGGCTGCGAGAGGTGCCCGCACCCTCACCAGCTCTCGCCCCCGGCCGGGGCCCCTCCCAGCCCCGCGCCCGTGGTCGCCCGGCGCGCTCGCCCGCGCTCCGACTCGCGTCTTCGAAGGGGCGAATCCTCCTTCAGGTGAGAGTCCCCGCGCTCGGGGACACCCGAGGCCACCGCCCTGTCCAGGGTCGACGATCGGAGACCATCTCCTGGGGCGGCGTGATCACCGCGGCCTTGCGATCTCAGGGCTGGGCATCTCGGCGGCGCCCACGCCCGGCGGCCTCCCGGCTGGTTCAAGACCGGGGGGGGGGCCGGGCGCTGGCGCGCTCGGCGTGGAGCCCGGAGCCCTTCCACGTGCTCAGGCCGATATTCCCCTGAACGGGCGGCCCGCCGGTCGGGATGCGTCGAGCGAGGAAAACCCGAGGGGCACCGGTCCCTGGATTGCTGCGAGGGCGGAAACTTCCGTTATGGAGGACCCCTCCTCTCGCCCGCGCCCCCCACCCTCCCCCCTCCCCGACTGTCCCTTGTCGCCAAGCGGCTGTACCGCTGTCGGCACTCCCTGTCCGGTCCGATCGTTTCCGTCCGCTCTCGTCCCTCCGGGACCTAAAGGGCTTTCCCGGCACCCGCCCCCCGATCGCCTCCTTGCCTCCATCCGGGCCTCTTCTCCGCAAATGCCCACTCAAATTTGTTGTGGCCGCAGGTCGACAGGCAGCTGGGTTGCGCGCGATGGCGCCCCCAACGTCGCCCGTGGCGGAGCCGCCAACCTCGCCGGTCGTCGTCTCCCCGGCCTCCAGCGCGGCCCAGAACGGCCGCCGGAGGAGCCCCTTCCCCAAGGATGGGGCTGCCAACGGCCACGGGGGGAAGCAGCAGGAGGTGAAGGCGGTGTGGCTGCCCGTGGGCCGGGCGTCGAGCAACAAGGCCGCGGCCACGCCGCCCCTGCCCGCGCCCACACCTCGCGGCTCGCACCCCCCCAGGCCCGGCAAGGAGAATGCGGCGCTTGATCTGTCGGGCGTGAGGCGGGATCTGGGCGCCGAGAGCACGAAGGTGGGGGGCGCGGCACGGCGACGCGGCGACGGGTCTGCGAAAACCTGCGGTCTGGGCTGCGGAATCGCCCCCATCGGACCCTTTGTTGGCCGAGCTGCCGGAGCCATGTGCATCCTTGTGAGCGAGAATGCGTGGGAGTCCTGTCGAGGTCCGCGGGCAGTCCGCTCATGTTCTGTCGTGTGATCTTTTGCGGAGAACATGTTGCTGGTGTGCGTTTCCCTTTGTTTGCAGTTTTGGTTGTTGAAAGGTGGTAATGGTTGTGGATAGGGGCCCAAGGGCGCAAGGATTCGATCAGAGTCCCCTAGCTACATGTGCCCCACCGAGTCATCCAAGCTGCGTGGCCAGAAGGGTGAGCCCGACGTCAAGCCCAAGAAGCCGTCACCTGCGCCCAAGAAACCCAGGTGTGGTGAAGGAGCTGCGAAATTGAGCTGCATGTGCAAGTGCGTAGGTTGTATCGACTGCGCTGGAGAGAAGGAGCTTTTGCAACGATGAAGGTTCAGCATGGAAAAATCAGTGGAAGGTAACTGTATACATAACATAGATCAGCCGCACAGCCAGCTAAGTAGGCTCTCCGACTTGGACCTAGCACCAGTGAAGACCAGTCCAAATCCCAATTCTGCTACTCTCCCACTCAACCTCCAGCGATGCCATCCACTCTTGAACCATTCCTCTGCAATACACCAGGTGAGTCTGAGTGAACATGCACCAAGGGCCCCATTTGTTGCATCCAGCACGATGCTGCATAGCAAAGCCCTTTCACCATCGTGGCTGCTGAGGTGATGTCAATGGTCAACAGGGCATCCTCAGTTGTGCAGTCTGTACCAGCGCTGTGAAGCACATCTCAAAGAGCCACACCCACCTCTGAATGTGTCCATCTGCAGTGCCATAGAGCCCAAACAGGGTCCCTTTGTGAAGCCTTGGTAGCATTGGACTGGTGTCTCATGGAGTGTTTCCCAAGACTGACAGATGGAATTGCCTTGCCCCAACTCCATGGGCGCTGACACAGCACAAAATGGGCCGAGCCAGTCCGTACGCCTTGGCCAAAACTGTGGAGAGTCAATCTTGCCTCCAGTGCTTGCCTTTTGCAAATCTGCAAGTATGCATCACCGGCAAGCACACAGTGATGGCTCCAGACAAGGGCTGTGAACAAAAGGAGGTCATGCACACTCTGTGCTGTATGGAGTGGTCTGCACCATAAATCGATGTCTGCCATGTCCTCATCTGTGTTCCAGCCTTGCTGACACCCCAGTGCCAGCTTTGTACAAGCCTGCCATTGTGCACGTTCTATTCTCAGTGTTTGTGGTATCTTTTGAATGTGTGATTTGGTCAATCTAGTGGCAGCACGTCAAGACCTGCGAAGGCGTTGCTCAAAGTGTTTATTGCCAAATCAGGTTGTGCGCACGATCTGATACTTGTGTGCATGGTCGAATGGTCTCTGGCTGTGCAAGGAACCTGAGCTCAACGATTCGTTGTAGCATGGTCAGATGGATAGTGGCGACACGTACTGCCAGGCCTTGCTGCATAGAGATTGTTATTCTGGCCAATGTCCCCTGGTCAAGCGATTTTTCGAATCACTTCTCTGTTGTGATTGCAGGGCATCAACAAGCACCACTAGCAGCACAACCTCCACAACAGATGATCAACCAGTGAGTTGCCCCTCTGCCAGAATTCCAATCGCTCGAAACTTGGCACCACTGCTGAATGGAGACGTATAAGTGCATAAGCCCCTCTTGAACATGAACGGTGACGTGCGACCCTATTGGTTTCTGTGAATGTTGCTTCAGAAGTCACTGAAGCAACTTGGAACAGGATGTTTCACATGTGTGTGGATCTTTGTGTCTGTATTCTGAATAGACTGGTAGACTTCACCTTGTATATGTCTCACCACATAATTAATACTGGCATGTACATGTGTGGCCAAGTGTATCGTCCATGCAAAGACTGTTACTGTGCTGTATCCACTGTCCCTTGCACCTGCCAACCTGAAATGCGATGTGTGCCGTTCTTGGTAGCCAATCGATCGCCAGCCGGGATACTGGTGAATCAGCTGATGACATGTCACGAACGCGATACATGGCTGCTCTCCAGCAGAACACAAATCTGCCATTGTTGTCTCCACATCACGTCGTTCATCAGTCCTTGGATTGTAGCTAGAGCCTAGTGCATTGCATCTGTCACAAAGTACTGAGAAAATATTATCCAGCTGAATTGAATGGGCGTCACTAGAGACAGTGCAGTGGACTCAAGCGCGCACCAACTTGCCGTTTTCTGTCTCATTTCACCTATTTCAGATTGACGAGAAGTAATGTTTGTTTGTTTGTTTGTTTGTTTGTAATGTTTGTTTGAAGTAATGTTTTTTTGTTTGTTCTATTCGGGGAGTTTTGGGTCATCACTCTTTGACGACCTTGAAAACTATGTATTTTTGAAATGGTCGCTTCAGCGCTTAGGGGCATGCCGAGGCTGAAACGTGTGATTGCCATGGTCTTTGATCTGACTAACGTTCGTCGCGCTGTACACAGACTTTGGAAGACAAGCCTGCATCGCCAGAGGCAGATGATGCAGAGGAGACCAAGTCATCAACACAAGTGAACATGGAAACGAATGCGTACTTCCAGGTCATCGACCCGGCGCCTGTGGTTCATGAGGTCCCCACTGTGAAGACCCAGGTAGCCGAAAAACACCACCACAGGCCGGGACTGAAGGGCCTCCTTTGCTGGCGTTCATCAGCCTGTGATTAGGTTTCGCTCTGTGGGGAGACGCTCGTCGAATGTGAGTGGAGGACACCCATTCTGGTGAACAATTTGCATCGTTGCCGATGCTGAAGGTGTGGGATTGGCAATGCGGTTTGAAATGGTTCGTAATAATCCAGCCTGTTGCACATCACCACGGCTGCTCTGTTTCAATGGTTTGCAGTGGGCCTGTGCGCCTGTGTACATTGCGCACCCTGTGCCCAGTTCCGCGTGTGTGTTGTCCATGTTGCTGACATAACGTGATGCTGATAAGAATAGCGGCGTTGTGTATACTGGAACTCGTTGCTCTATTAAGTTGAATGTCTAGGTGAGGCGGCCCTTGCGCGGCCTGGGGAAGCGCGCTCGTCGTTCTCCATGGCATGGCTTTGGGTGCTCTCTGGGGCGCTGGGCCTTGCTGCTGCTTGGTCCAGGCTGCCCCGGGCGCATGGTTGTGTTCAGTCGGATGGTTGGATTGGCGTGTGCGGTCCGCTGTACTGACCAGACGGTGCCATGTACATTTGAGGATGATGATGTAAAGGTTTGGGAGATCAGCCTGTGGTTTGCATCACACATTTCGTGTGACCTTTCCCTTGCAGCTAGTCATTGCATGTGGTCATGTGGACCCGGCCTTGGCTTGTTGCATGGGAGAGCTGTGCACGTTGCGTGTGATGTCCGCAATGTGGAGGGCGTACACCAGGGCATTTTGCACGTGCCATCCATTGTGAATCAGCTGCGGGATGGTGGCTGCGCCTGTGCATACTGCTGCAGCATGAAGCATTTGTGCGCGGGACATTGCACACGGGTGGCTTTGAGGAGGCCAGATGCTGCGTCGGGGTGCTGCATATCGGCCAGGACCGGCGACCTCGTTGCCGCACTGCGCGCGGATTCAAGCCAATGGCTACGGCATGCTTTGGACAAGCGCAGCATATCATCGGTCATCAGTTGTACCATACTGCTTCGAATTTCGTCAATGCAACACGTTCGCGTGGCCTCGACCCGTTGACGTCTCGTTCAGAAGAGAGGAGCTATCTCAGGCGAGCTGGCCGACATGGCCCGTGGCCATGCCATCAACCTGAATGACTGCTTAACTTTCATGCGCGCTTAGCGCAGCATTCCTAGTTTTGGAGATTTGTGCTTGAGAAGATACTTCACCACTCGATGACTGCAGCGGGATACCTATGCTTGGGAAATAACGTCTGATTTGAGATGCAGCCAGAGGGCGCGCTTCTCCACAATGGTGCGGCCCCATGTTGTCACAGTGCCAGCGTCGCTACGTACAATTGCTGAGGGCACTGAGCGCAATTGTCAGCGAGGCCACCCAGCCCATCGCGTGTGCCACAAGAATACGCACTCCTGGGATGCACTTCTCTCGCCTCCTATTCCCACGAGTGCGTTGGGCCCATGGAGCGGCCTCGGTCCGACTGCTGGAGAGCTCGTCGGCATGTTCGACATCGGCGAAGCCCATGCAGACACATGTGTCGTAGCGCCGCTGCGCCAAGTGTTGCCATGCCGACGTCTCCCACCATCTACACGGAGGAGAAGGCGTCTCCCCCCTGTGACACCCGGGCCTTGGGGTCCAGGTCCTCCGCCAGCTTGAGCGCCCTCCTCCGCGCGAACTCCTGCACGCACATCGCCATCGTCGACACCAGGCCCGGCAGCAGCTCCGAGGCCAGGGGCAGCACGTCCCTGGCGGCCGTCAGCACGCTCAGGGGCTTGGCGCCCAGCCCCACCCTGGGCGCCACCATCCCCAGTATGGCCCTGGCGTTGTTCAGGATGTGCCTGTCCTCGTCGGTGAGCTCGCCCACCGGGCCGCTGATCATGGAGGGGACGCTGTGCATGGTCGCCATGATGGGCGCCAGGGCGGGCGCCAGGACGGCGGCCCTGCCGGTGCGCGGCGACATTGTCACGAAGGTGGACACGCTTCCCAGGACCATCTGGAAGAGCTCCAGGAGGGCCGCCAGGGACATGGTTTCCACAGAGGTGACCATTTCGTCGACGAGCAGCTGCTGGGCGTAGGAGCCCTCCTGGGAGAACACCGCTCGGAGGGCTTCCTTGACCGCCTCGTTGAGCACAGGACCCGGCTGGGGCCGGAGGGCGTCATCGAAAGAATCGAACCGCAGTTCCTGGCCCTTGACGCGCTCCTCCAGGGACAGGAACATGTGCTGCGGATGCAGGAGGTCCGGATCCTCCGGCCGCGAGGCGTCTGCGGGAGGCAAGGGCTGTGAGGCTCTGCCGAGAGTCGCTGGCAGGGATTCGTCGAGGCAGTGAGCACTTCGGGAAAGCACGGAACTGATATCACAATGATTGTTTTTGGTCATTGTGGGAACTGCCTTGAGCAAAGTGATGAATGCCGCAAGGATAGTCTTAGGAGCTGGATTGGCCACGGCTGCTGGCTCCCAGCAATACTTCGGTTCAACTGGCAAAGTTGGGAATCGTGTATTTGCATGCTGTTATGTTTCCCGCAGCGGCACGAACAGGGTACTCATTGAAGCAAAATGCCGCCCACAACGCACACGTGACAGGGGGTGCCAGCGGTTTCGCCACCTGTAGTGAATGTCGCCAACGCGGACACAAGCTTGCGAAGTCTCTCAACGTCCAGCTTCCCTTCCCTTCCGTACAGCAACATCTTCAACGTCTCCTGCACCTTTGGGTCGTTGTCCACAAGCAGCCTCCTTGCCAAATAGGGCAGGCACTCCCCGACGATGGCAAACCTGTCATCCATGCTCAACGACACGCCCTCAATGATGCAGAACACGCGCAGGATGAGCGCAAAATAGGGCGGGATGACCAGGTTGTGGTCGCTGGCAGCCCTGGAAAGCTCCGACCTTATCTTCCCCACCCTTAGGCCGCCGCCGTTCACCATGTCGCCAAAAATGCGCTGCAGGATCTCCTGGAGGTCCGCGTGGTCCTCAATCTGGACCCCCGCCGGTATGAAGCCCAGCTCCTGCAGGTCGGCCGCCACAGCCTCCCAGTCCTCGCACCACAGGTGCGCGATGAACTGTATCAGCGCGACGCGCTGCGCCTTGGACACCTGCGTCATGAGGCCGAAGTCCAGGATGCAGATCCTGCCGTCCGGTGTGCACAGGATGTTGCCGGGGTGCGGGTCGGCGTGCAGGAAGCCGGTCTCCAGCAGCTGGATGAGGTAGCAGTTGAGGATGGTCCGGCAGGTGGCCCGGGAGTCCACGACACTGGCCGACGACAGCTTCTCTCCGGCCACCCACTCCGACGTCATCACCCGCCGGGTCGTCAGCTCGGCGTACACACGCGGCACCGTGACGCCCGGCAGCTTCTCCATCTGGCGCCTGAATTCCGTCGCGCTGCGCGCCTCCTTCGTGTAGTCCAGCTCATCGAAGAACCGGCTGGCCCACTCGTCGAACGTGGCGGACCAGTTATCGTGCAGCATGGGGAACATGCCCAACGCGGTGGCCAGGCGGCGGAGCAGGAAGACGTCCAGGGATATGCCCTCAATGATGTCGGGCCGCTGCACCTTGACGGCCACCTCGCCTCCGCCGTGCTCCTTCCGCAGCAGGCCGTGGTAGACCTGCCCCAGGGAGGCGGACGCCATGGGGCCGTCGGAGAGCCACTCGAAGACCGTGCCGTGCGGCCGGCCCAGCTCGCGGTCCAGCGCGCTCAGGGCCTCGGAATCGTCGAAGGCGGGCACCTGATCCTGGAGCTTGACGAACTCCTGGAGGAACTCCGGGGGGAAGACATCACCTCGCGTGGACAGCGCCTGCATGACCTTCACGAATGCCGGCCCCAGGTCCTCGATCATCGCCCTGCACCGCCGCGCCAAGGGGCCCAGGTTGGCGTCCAGGGTGCCCGCGCGCCACTCCAGCAGCAGGGCCGCCAGGAAGCCCATGGCCTTGGAGCCCACGGCGGCCTGCCTGCGCAGCACCCTGGCGCCCCTGGCGGTCCAGAAGTCGAAGAGTCGACTGGAGTCGTACTTTGCCACCAGCCGCTCGACGTCCTCCCCCACCTCGCTCCCGCTGCGCGCACCGCTCTGTCCAACCGGAAGACAAGCCGCGATTACGGCCGTGGCAGCGCCCAATATGAGGACGAGCTGCCTGTGGCTGGGGCCCAGCGCCTGCGGCGGGCCGCCCCAGCCGTCGTTGGAGATGAGGCCGCGAAAGGCGGAGGCCACCTGAGACAGGTCGGCGGGCTGCAGGCGGGACAGCGCCGCCGCCATGGCGTTCAGCAGCGACGTCGACCCCGCGAACAGCGTCCTGAACGACGCGGGGTCCATGTCTCGGGAGAGGGCCAGGCGAGACGCCACCTCGTCCGCCACGGCGGGCAGGACGTCGTCCCCGGGGGCCCCCCTGACGACCCCCGCCAGGGGTCTGTAGTCCACCTCCTGGTTGAGCATGAAGTCCCAATCCAGGTCGACCCCAGCGCCCAGATCAGGGAGCCCGGTGTTGAGGGGCGGGATCTGAGCCGCGCCGTGCGGGGACGCGCTCCCCAGCCACAGCCACAGCTCCTTGACGGGCGCCGCCAGCACGTCCGGCACCTCCGCCCCCCCCGCGCCGTGGCCAATCCCTTGCGCCGCTTGGGCCAGCGCGTGCAGCGCCGCCTGCATCTCCACTATGCCCCACTGCCCGTGGTGCGCCGCGCCCGCCGCGATGTCCTCCGACCCCTGGAACAGTTCTGGCGGCGCCGCCGACGTCTTGACGTCCGGACCCCGCCGCCGCGCACGTCTCCCGCCACACATATCGAGTACACCCTCGACGCGAAGCGACGACGTGCAAGGCGTCCCGTAGCCGGGGGCCGTCGGAAAGGGGGAGAGACGGGCATCTCGTCGGCGGTTCGAGGCTCTGGGCTCCGTCCTTGGCTTCCTCGGTGGCAGGAGGCCCGCGCTGTTGGGCTGCCGCGTGGCTGGCTGCATTGTTGGGGCTCCTCTCTGGCGCTGTGTCCGGCGCCTTCCCCTCAGAAGGGCGCTCCCTTGAGGGCGCAGAGCTGGCTCCGCGTCCAGGAGAAGTCAGAGAAGACGGGCAGCCGCCTACAGAGGCCCGTTCGTCGATCGGGAACGAGCCCCACGGCCACCGTGAGGAGCAGCACGTTTTGGAGATTGAGCGCGGGGGGCGCGCGGCGCGGCCCGTCGGGGTAATGTATTTTGTGCGCGACCGCCGCGCGGGTCCGCCTTGCGTCGTTGAAATGCGGATGGCGCGGGTGTGGGAACGACGCCGGGGAAGTTTGACGGGTCTTTAGAAGGAATCAGACGGAATCTGGAAGCAAAGTTATGGGAGGCGGCCATGTTTACATGCAGCAAAGTTGCCACATCGGCATTTGGTGACGGCCGTGTGCGGGGTCGCTACGAGTCGCCATCATCACCACCGTTCATTTTTACGCAACAAGGCAATGAGGCAGCCGCCAGCTTCCCCCCGAATCATGGATTCTGGGAGATGGCCCGTCTGCCTTCCAAGATATTCTTATGCTTGAGAAATTTGCACATCAATGCCAGGCACTTGACGGTGGCTCCTTATTTTGCGCGAGAAATCAATGTCCAAGTATTCTCATTGAATTGGGCGTCTCACAGAAACGAAATCCAGAACATGCCAATTTTTAATTTCGTAAGAGAGCTTGTCGTTGACGATACATTAAAGGAGGTGTCTTTTCGAAGAAGAAGCAAGAAGAGTCCTTCCAAGATACCGGAGTCCCTGTCACCGCCGCTCCGTTGCATTGGCCCAGACGATCAACGGGCCTTGTGTATAGCCTCACCCCCCAGGTTTTGGCTCGTTCTCCTGAATATACAACACACTTTTGCAAACGCATGTAAATGCATGGTTCATGTTCAGGAGATGCCCTACACCTCTCGCCTGCTACTCCCAGTCCCTCTGATGATATGACAAAGTTCTCACCTATTCCCTTTGATCGCACTGATCCGTCTTGTACCAGAACTCCAACAATCTGCTGCACGTGCTTGCGGTGGCGGGCCCCAAACGGACAAGGACTTGCAGCAAATGCTTCCCCGAGGCCCTGATAGGATGGAACATCGTTGCTTTCTTCCGCTAATTTGGGACATAATGCAGTGCGAGAGCAGCTAGAGCAGAAGGCTTTGGAAAATAATTCAGGAGGTTGACACACAAAGCCAAGTTCACAGGGGAGTTAAGGCTTGTTGCTGGAGATCCAACGTTGCTACTGACGGAACGAGCCTTCGTTCCACAAAACGTCGTGTCCATCGACGTAGCCAGCATGTTCGTTGAAGATATACTTCCACGATTTCACAGTGGGCAATGATTCCAGAGCTGGGAGAGCAACGGCAACAGTGACCACATCGGGAAAGAAGCGGCATATCCTGGATATGGACATAGCGTGTTACAATATCCAGGGTAAGAGGCGCCGTATCCTGGATATGGAGCGTTCCCATATATGGGCCCCCCATATCTTGGACTTATCCAGGATATGGTGCCCTTATCCTGGTCCAGGATGAATCCAGGATTCCTGGGTTTATCCGGGACTTGGTGCATCCTATTTGACATCCAAGACATAGGACTTAATGATGCTTACGCCACTCTGGATTTCACCAGCCTATTGCGTCCATTTTGAATGATTGGCATAATTGGATCTGGTCCTCAAAATAGCATGGGATGTCAACTACCGCCGCCAGAGATGGACATTCTGGTTTCCCTGCAAGGCACATCTGCAGTTAGAAGATCGGAATTTCCGATCTTGACTTTAAACTCAAGAGTTTTGTGGTTGCCTGAAAGTACATGGTGCAGCACGGAAAACAAGGTACAGTGCATGGTGGTCTGTGTTCTTTCAATATCACACCTGTCCAATCAGGTGCACTGCACAGTGGGGCACCGCAACAGATTCCCTTCCAATGGTATTCTTTCCCTAAACCTACTATTCAAAACCTGGCGCAGGGCTCAAACCTGCAAAACTTGAACGTTCACTATCTCATCCACAGTCCCAAGACGTGTGGCACTCTCCAGACTCCTTCTGTGTCAGTCTCCCGCCCCAAGCATGCTGCAGTGTGTAAATGCACATAGCAGCAAGCACAACAACACCAAGAGTTTCCTGTGCCCTGTGACCCTCCTTAGAAACAGCATGCCGCTCATTGGCTGGCATCCACGTCTCTCTCATCGCTCCCTCCAGCCAGAGCACGCCTGCAGCTGGCTCAGTTGCAACCCTCAGTCGTGCAAGCAATGTCCATACAGAGTCCAGTCATGGGAACAGCGATTTCCACCCTCAAATTCCAAAATAAATACTGACGTTGCAGAACTTTTCAGGCAAGAAGTTCACGCAAATTATGCATGCTGCGCCATTGGCTCCACAGGTGTGTCCAGCGATTCACTGAGCGATGTTTCTGACGATGTATCGGCCAGTGGCGCCGATCTGTTGGCAGCAGTCTCTATGGGATTCCATTGGGGTTTGAAATCCTGCTCCAGATCGTAAGGGACCTTGACAAAAGTCATGCGGACCTCAGTCTTCTCCACTTCATTGGAAATGCTCCGGCGTTTAAACTCTGGAAAGCACAGGCAGTCGTGCCCGCTGCCTTTCAGAATCTTCCTGGCCCACGTGTGCGCGACCACCACAGCTGCCACTGGCCCTGGGCCCATCGCCTGGATTGCACAGGGCCTACCAAGCTCCAGGTTTGATGCTATCAGCGAGCCGTAGACCCTGCAATTCGCATGGACATCTGCCCTGAAGATCTGATCTGGGGGAGTGTCCGGCTCTACCCTGTAGTCCACCTGGGGACCATGAAGTGAAACGTTAGTTGTTTGAGGAGCAGTCTGACAGAATTTCCGCACCCAGTTCAGATTCCAACTGCTTACAACAATTTCAACGTCTGTGGATATCAGCATTCATGGGGGATCGCCTCTGCTCCAAAATTGTTGTTGGACTTGTCAGTGTTGATTATGACAAGAAGCCAAGTGTACAGCACTCTCAGAAGAGGAGTCTCCCCACCCTCAGTTGTTGCAAGATAGAATCGGACACAGCATTTGTTTGACTTCCCTGAATCAACCTGGGTTGCGTGATGCGTACTTTGGGAGATCAGAGCACATGTCCAGGAAACCCAATGTCAGGGAAATTGCAAGAAAAACAGGATCAATGAACACAAAGCCTTGGTTCAGAACTAGTACATTCAGCATTGCACCAGGCGCAATCATGGATCACCTGAGATATAAACACCAGAACCCAGCATTCGACTGGCTGGTCTCACTTTTCCACTCTTTTTATTGTTTATCACTCGCTGAAGCAGGGTCAGCAGGCTGCTTTTCATTGGAAACTGGCACCCAACTCCTTACCAGGTGCAGCGAAATTTTAGGGTGACCACGAACTGGTCAGGTCAGGATTGGAATGTGATGTGAGCACCGGATGCAACAAACAAATATGGGAATTGGGCACAAGCTGGTGATTTGGATCATGTGCACACACACTGGATCGAATGTGGATGTTAGCAGCACATAACATCGCCCAGCAGGTGCACGGACACTGTTCTGCCATATTGTAAACAATGGAGTCATAGCAGATTTCAGACAGATCACAGGAGCCTGAGCCTTAGGTTGCCTTGCTGTCTGTTCCAGCATGGGCACACCGTCATTTGTGCTGGGAAACAGCCAACACACATGAGCCGAAGCATTCACATGTTGTACGTCAACTCATGATGCCACTTTGAGTGCAGTTCTTTGCCTTGCACGCTGCTATGTGTCACTGCTTTGGAGAGTTTTGCATTATCATTTCATGCCCAGGGCAAGAGCCTCATAACATTCTTGCTCATAACAGGGCACCCTTAACAAATCTTCAACGCATCTGCGCGCATCATTCACATCTGCACGTACGAAGTCATTCGCCCTTGAGGATACCTTCAAGAACACCAGGGATGGAGCTGACTCGGATGACAGACTATTTTCCATCCATCCTCGCACACCCTTCCCACAATTTTCTTCCCTCCACGCTATCGCAAGGCAGTCCGGACAATAGATGCCTGGGCAGCTTTGACACTTGCCTTGTTCCAGGCAACGGCTTTTGATTACCAATGTTGCCCCAAATCAAATCTGCTGCGCGCATTTTGCCCGTCCCTTGAAGCACAGGAGCCACCCATGACACACCGCACAGCCCATCGACGGGGTCAGCCCAAGCCCTCCCATTCAGGCGAAAATGCGACGCTCGGTCTCCGCACCAGCCACGGACACAATCACAACCAACTGGCGGCAGGGGCCCCCGCACCGCGGGTGCTCACCTTGTGAAGCGCGAACATGAACTTCGTGACCCTGTCCTCCTTCACCCCGGGCTGGTGCACGACCTTGAACCCCAGGTCGCTGCCTGCGCCCCCCTCCCCCTCCTTCCGCCTTGCCAGCAGCACCGCCTTCACGGCGTTGCTCACCGACGGCCCGCCCGTCGCGTACAGCACCACGCGCTTGCCCTCCGCCAGCGCAGCGTGGATCCTGCCTGTCGCCCTCCGCAGCGTGCCATCCTTTTGCACCGTCACGAAGGCCGCTCCCGGATCGCTGTCATCCCTTGGGATCATCATCCTCTCACGCCCCTCACCCCCCGTGGTTTCATTTGATCTTCCCGTGGCGCTCGGGCCGCTGGAAGATCCCGCTGGGACCGAATGCGCGGCCTTCAGGTCGATAACGGTGCCCGTTGATGTCGTCTCTGTCGTTGTTTCTGTGGACGGATCGGCGGAGGGCTCGCTGGGAGACTGGGCAACGACCTGGTCCACCGCTACCGCGGCTGAATCAAGTTCGCGGGAGGCGTCTGGAGTTGCGCCGACATCGACTTGGGATGCGGGGTCGCCAGACGCGCTGCGGACAGTCGGTGATCGGGGTGTGAGGTTGGGGAAGACGGAATGGGGATGGGGGAAACGCAAACTGGCATGGTGGGGAATGGCGTGGAACGGACCTGAAAGGGTAGGAGCGCAGGCGTTGCCAGGCGCTCGCCCCCACCCTTGGCAGCTGGACGGCAGCGGGGCGGCTGTAGCCGCTCAACAGGCCGCCGAGACTCCTCGACAGGTGGCCCAGCGCCATGTGACCGGAGGCGCAGGAGAGGCGCGACTGTGACGGCGACATGCGGGTCGGGGCGAGGGGTTTCTACCCGCGCAAGTCCTGGGAAATCGCCCAAAGTACTGGATGAGGAGGGCGCCCCTCCCCTCTTCCTTCTGCACTCCTTATTCCTGTGTGCGCGACGAGCTGTGGCTGACAGCTTCCAGTGGCCTTCCATTTATACATTTTACCGGACGTTTTATTTGCGGACAGTTGTTACACTTTTGCGTGCGCTTCACTTCACGCCTGTCGTCGTGGCGGACGTGCAAATTTCTTAAAGATGTGCTTCATGCGATTTCGCTGCAGGTTCACTCTCCAAGTGAGCCTCCAGAAATTCTTGACGTCGAGCAATGTCGACCGCGCTAAACAAGCTGTGAGTGCAGCCAATTTCGTAAGCCGCTTCAGTCCATTTCGGAACTACCGGGGCGCTTGTGTCCTCCCCGCTACTCTGGTCTTTCGTCACGAAAGTTTCGCGTGCGCTCCATTTTCCACTGACAGCCATGCTTGGGATGGTTCATGCCAAAGACACACGAGCACGCGCTTTCTCCACACAAATAGCCAATCTCTAGTCGGTGCTCTCCCCGCCAGCCTTCTCTAGGAACGGTCCCTTTCAATGAATAATCCATAACGACAGATTTCTCCGAAATCATGATCTTGTGGATTCTGGAAACTACTGCCACAATAGCTTGTGTTCTTCTTCAAAATTTTGGTTAATTACTGCTTTTCTTGGGTGTAACTGGAAGATCGGAGCCCCCTCGTTGCCTTGACATGTGATGTTGCTTGGTTGGTTGACATGGGGGCTTCCAAACCTCGCCGACGCTTGTTTTTCGCGACTGGTGGATAATGCGGCCAAGCAGAACGCACGTCCTCGCTGCCGTTCCCTTATGCCAGAGGCACCAACGCAACGATTTCTGCACATATGGTGGATAAGTCGGGCAGCAGACACCACCACGGGCGCATCCAAGCTCGCGTGGTCAGCGCGCCTTGCACCAGCTCCCCAGTGTCTGGCGACCTGGTAAAAATAGGCTATGACCACGAGCGCAGGAGAGAGGCCGGCGATTGGGCCCCCTCCCGCGGACTGGAGACCCGCCTTCTTCATCACAGAGCGGAGCAAATGGTCCAGACTCTGAGGGACGAAAGGGCATTCCGAAGGTCACTGGGGAACGCCGCGAACGTGCGATCTTTAGCGATGCATGGCTGTTGGCAATCAGCGAAAACGGCTCTTTCAATGTATTGCCGTCGACAAACACTTCTCGCAAAGTACGGCTGGGTGCATCCTAGAGTTTGCTCATGTTTCACATTGGATTTCAATCAACGAACCACGGACTCGGGCAGAATAGGAAGCCGACGGCTGCCGTTTCGCCCGTTTGCTTTGAGACATCTTGATGAGCGCAGGCGCCTATGTAGGCAGATGCGTAGATTTTGCCGACGTCGTGTTGAAGGCAATTGGAAGTACAGTTACTTCATGAGATTTTTGAAATTGGATGTCTGCAGATAATTTTGCCGCTGGAGCATCAATCTTCTTGATTGGTTTCGTACTTATTTCCCACGGAACTCGGTGCGTGGATGCTCATCGCATAACATGCCGGGGTAGTTTTCCTCTGTTGATGCATATGCAGGATACTTCGCCGCCAACGCATGCCCTCAATATGACATATTCAAAATAGAAACTTTTTAGCCATTGAGACACGAGCATGTGATTGGAGTCTTCGCTGGGGAATCGCGCCACATTCTATTGGCTGGACAATGCGCCAAAATCGACAAAACACTAGATGCAGAACACATAACCCGGCAAATGGACGTTATAGAACTACGCACACCTGCAGCAGTTTTACAAATGGCACATGATGTGCATCTGTATATTATCTCAGCGTATCGCATAATATTTTGCTGATGTTCGATTTGATAAAAAAGCGAGGCCTGATACGTTGGTATGAACTTTGTGCGCTTGCAACTGATTTTCAGTGGAACATAAAAGTATGATACATACAAGTATGATGCAAGCATATGCAAGTATAGAGCAAATAGCTATAGGGAATTCACAGGGCGCCAAAACCAGAAGCTCAATGACGGTCACACCCCTTCCATTTCAACAGGGCAGGAGCAGGTCTTGGACAGACAAACAATCGGAGGGTGCACCGGATGAGGCGAGGAAACAGCGCAGACGCGCCAATGTGGGGCGACGCAGAATTATCGTGGATTGGTCGGTTGGAGAAAGGAAAGACGTTGACACGCGAAGAAATGATCAGGTCCGTTTGTGGTACATCAATGCTATCCAATTTCAGAGCCCTCCATTTCCCAATGACAACACCTCGGAGGTGCACGCGATGCAGCGGCCATTTATGCGAAAATTTCGCCAAGCTCGGAGCGACGCCATAAAGGGGCGCCGGGTGACCGCTGGTGCACGTCGTGGAATCTGCAGGGGCACGTGCAGTGCAAAGTATGACGTTGTCCGACGCCGATGCCTTGAGTGAGCGCTGGCGGAACCGTGAATCAAAGCAATCCAGGCATCCGCAAAAAGACTTACAAATAACACAAAAATGCCAATGCGCTAGATGTCAACCGGCCCAGCCCAAAGGCTGCAAAGGCGCGCTGAATTGTCACACCACAGTTGCTGTTGTGCTGCAACGGTGCGTGGAACTGTCATATGGAAAAGTGCAGATGAAGCCAATGTGAACACACATATCCTTGAAGGCACGTTGAGCACATTTTCAATCACCGCAGCGACACCCTGCACAGTGCACCACGTTCCTTTGAGGGGTGCAACTAAAGCTAACTTTAACAACTGAATTCTGGGAATAGTGTGAAGAATTCAAATAACAAATATGTAACAGAAATCACCCAGTACTTCATTTTTCCGTATTGACAAGGGGGCAATTACAATTGGCAAATAGTTTCTGCTTAACTAAAATTCTGCCCCAGTTTAGAACTTTGTCAATCGTGCATCGCGGAGAACTTTGTTTAATGGTGTCTTTGTGTGTTTGGCTGCCAGGAATGCGACTTGAGCACCGTGAGTGACGCCCCACACGGCCCTCAGTTCCATTGGCCTTGGGCCTCCGGGCGAACCGTCGGAGAAAATTTGGACGGGCCGCCAGCGACAGTCCACTGGCACCCCTACCTGCGGCCAGACGCTCTGCCTCCTCAGGACCCATTCGCAAACTGCAAGGGCACCGATGTGCTCTTAAAGGCTGCTGCCACAGGCCCAACAGCCGAGCCGCTACTCGACAGATGCGGGTCGTCCAAAGGGCTGCGTTGCTCAAACCTGCATCATCCGGTTGATGGAGATGGCCCTCTCAAGAGGGTGGTGGCGGGGTGGTCGTCCCGCAGGGAACTACGTCGCAGGGATGCAGCCCCACGGGAGGAGGACCTCCGGCGATTGAAAGCAACCCTCGGAAAATTGAGGAGCCGCGGCGACGCTCTTGTGTTTGCCCGGATTCTGTCTCACAGGGACCTCGTCGACAGCAAGTGGCAGATCGCGGCCAGGAGATTGAGTGCCGTTGGATTGTGAGACGAGGTTTTGCTGCCACTCGATGCGTTCCTGCTGTCTGTTTCAGGTATCGGGACCCAGGCATGAAATGATTTTTTGTGCTACCATGACAACCCTTGCAGCAAACGCGCCATCGACACACCGGCGTACAAACGCGTCAGTTCTGGCAAGTGCAGATGTTCATGCCATTCCTGCCCGAATGCCGCCACATTGGTATTGCAGAAGCGTCGCTGCGTGCTCATGTGTATGGTCATTGCAACATCAGAAGTTGGCAAGATATCCCGATGCGAAGGCCAGCTCTTAGGGGTTCTACATCGCTCCAGCCGCAAATTCTACCTGCACAGCTATGTAAGGGCAGGATCCTCCTGTAACCCAAATATTGACACTCAACGCCCGCCTGACTGAACCGGCTGGCAAAATCCAACCTCTGATGACATCCCTCCTGCAACGCACGCAGCCACTCAGCCCCCCTACCCCTTCACACCCATTGCGCTCAATCCACTGTTTTCACAACCCCAATTCTCAGCTGCTGCCAGCCAGTAACCTAAACAAGATGAATCCCAGAATCAGTCCCAAGACGACCGGCAGCGACTTGAGAAACCGTCGCCAGATCCTCGAGTACATCGCGCGCCTCTTCTTCTCCGCTTCGCGCTTCTCTGCCGCAATCCTGCGTTCTTCTCTCGTCAGCTTTCTTGTCTGTGACCTGCCTGCAGCATCCCGACCCTCCCTAGGCAGCGCCCTCTGTGACAGCCCCTCCATCGGAAACTCCGCCCCTTCTGCACCTCCCTCCCTGCCCTCGTTGCCGCGGCCCTCGTGCCTATCCTTCCTTCGCTTCTGCAGGCAGCTGTCGTCACAATCCAGCAGCCTGGGCTTCGACGCCTCGCTGTACCCCGGATGCAGGCCCCGGGCCACAAGCGCCTCCTGCACCCCCCCGCAGGTCCACGACTCCCTCTTGCTCTTGCAGCGGCAAAAAACCGTCACCACTTCCCTGCGCAGGAAAAACATCCTGTTTACGCCTACAAGTACACCCAAAGAATCTCTTATACATGCACTGACAGCTGTCCAATGTTGATGAACCTCTGCCCGTCGACCCGCAAGACTCCAACGACCGATTCTGCACAACGTTGCGTGTTCCACAGCGGCATCCCTTCCTCGCTGCAGTCTTCTTGCTGAAACTGCAGTCTCTTCAGCAGCTAGCGTACCGAACCCAAACTACAAGAATTAGGCAGCAGTTTCAACAAGAATGCTGCAACATGCGCAACTGAAGCCTTCCAAAATGCGCACGTGTGGTCCACACAGACAGTCAGAAAGATGGGGGACGAACCTGCAAGTGGCGGTCCCCTGGCAGTTGCCCTCATGACAAGAGGACCTGCAGGGATGGCCGCAAAGTGGTAACTGCTTGTGGCACGGCTTTTCACAGCACAGCCTTTGCCCAAGGGTCCCCGCTTCAGTCGCCAAGAGATGCTCGTGGCAAGGCAGCTCCACAGTCGTCTTGCCGCAATGGCAAGCCAGCCGTAATGGTTCCTCACACGGCGGGCAGTCTCCCGCATGGCATGGCAGGGGGCAGGCGTGGCCGCTATGACACACCCCGTCGCACGCCAGGCTGCAACTACTGCATGTCTCAGGCCCAGCTCTGCAAAATCGCGCACAAAGGAATGATGAGAATTTGACAGAGTGCGCACAAATTGTCTCTGATGCTCTTCCTTGTGGTTGATTGAATTAGGCTGGTCTAATATCAAAATTGCAGCAAGCTGCCCATATGAATTGCGATAAAATAACATTTGAAGGGACACACTGAATGAACAGAATGAATACGTGATGAAGTCACGGCATAGCTGCTTCACAGTCTGTCCAGTGACTGCCAGCTGATACCTGCTCCATTTCCATGGAAACGACTCTGGTATAGCTGGGCATCTGTTGGGAACCTTTGAGACCTCAACATTCTAATATGCCAGGCCCCACAACACAGAAACACTAGTCCTTGCACAACTAGTCCAATCAACAGTGTTGTCCACCTAACACTCTGCATTATCTGATGTAGAATTGCACGTGTGACATGGTGCTGTGACTAACAGCATTTCAGTATCTTCTCCATTCACACAGGATGTGGCACCGTGACTAGTGGCAGTTCAATATCATCTCCATTCATACAAGATGTACATCACCACACACTGCACCAACTTTTTCTGAGGAATTTGTGTTGTTGCCCCTTTGGCACAGCAGCTGCAATCTTGCAAATGGGGTCTGACGATGCATTTAGCAACAAGAAATGCAAGTTGCTCTGCCGCCAAACAAATCAAAGTCACAACAGCAGTCGCACCTGTGGCACTCCTTCTGGCAGTGGTGCTTGCCACACTGCAACACCCGGCCGCAGGGCTGCCCGCACGAGAAGTCCTGGGCTGCATGGCACTGCACTGTCTGCTCTGTGTGACCCCCCAGGCAACTCACAGTCACAGGTTGGCAGCAGGGAGGGCACTGCTGGGCATCGGAAGAACTGCAACCAGCCATCATGAGTGACGTCTCCTCTGCCGCTCTCTGGGCAGGGGGACCTGTCAATGCTCCCTTCCCCTTGGCGGACTTTGACTGACCCCGCCTTGGGGCAGGGGGTGTGAAGTCGTCCACTGGCACAGGTGTGGCATCGTGGCAGACTTCAGCTCCACAGGTGTGTCCACAGGGCAGACTGTGACACCACCACACACCCAGACTCAGATTTCCCACAGCCGTGCAGAACAGGTAACAAAGGCATACAAAAGGACTCAATGTCAACATTGCTCTGCACAATTGATTTTCACAAGACAGCAGAATGGATGCCAGTGAGCATTCACAGCACTCACACTATATGCTGTGAGGATGATGAAGGAGCATTGTGCTGTGCAACCACCCTCTGGCGAGTTTTCGAATTCGCACTCCAGATGCAATCCAGATAAGGCAGAGGCGAAGAACAGGGTACCTTGAGCCACACGGCTGCTTGCAGGGTGGGCACGGACCGAAGTGACATCCATGAGGGATGGAGGTGTCAGCGTGCCTGCAAGTCACAGGGACGAGGCAGGCCTGCCGGCAGCGTGGGGGTCGTGCATATTTTTCAGACCCACAGGGAAGGGTGTAATTCGTCCTTCCACAGGCACAGCTGACCAGCACTGTAAGCGGACAAGGAAGGCAGGAGCCCCTGTGGCAGGTGGCCTGACACCTGGCAAGCAAGAAACCAGAATAGAATAATGGACCACATCATTTGACAAATTTGGCACAACGACATAGTTCTTTTGCTTGTAGAAAATGGCAGCATACATGGGACGCCCTGTCAAGAGCTCTGGACAGCTGATAGGTGTGCTCCCATTGGGAGGATCCCAGCAAGTACAGAGGTTTCACTTCATTTTCTCGCTTCAAGGCAATTTGAATTAACATAATCAAAGCCAGGTATGCGAGGCACTGTTCATTCCCAAATAGGGTCTTGTCAAAAGAGCGCTGAAGAGCCTCAGAACAAGCTTGACTTTATCAAGCATTCAGTTGAGCTTTGCGTTGACTTCACTTTGATGTTGGGTGCTTCATTGTTGGCTAACAAAAACATTGGGGCAAGATATGCCCATGCACTGCATTATTGTGTCCGATTCACATTGTTGAGCCAAATTTGAGGTGCATGGGTTCAACTTCTTTCCTTGCAGAATGCAAGATACCTCAATCAGTTCAGTTCGGCCTACTTGGACGTGATTCTGCACCTGTGATTTCCACATCTCAACTTGCGGTCGCAGGTCTCCTGGCAAGGGGGACAATTTCCATCACAGCAACGCTTCTTGCACTGATGATTGCCACAGTCACGGAGGTTCGTGCACTTGTGTGAGCAGGTGTATGTCTCGTGGCATGTAACTTCCTTTTGACTCCTCCCACACCTGTGGTCGTAAAATTAGAGAGCTCAGGGTGTGGTGTGAGTGTCATCTCACTAACTCAGGTGCACTCAGATAGTTATGAACAGCATCCAAGGACAAAGACATGAACAATATCCAGAAGGAAAGGATGAATCAGGAGAGCAAGCGCAATTCTCACCCAGCGATCGCATGGTTTCCCAGGCTTTCTGAAACAGCTCCGGCACCATTGCAAGGAGCAGATTCTCATAAATATTACACTTGCCGAATACATGGGAAGTCACAATTTAGGCCGTTTGTGAGACAAACGTTTGTGGAAACAACAGTGCGATTGCAGCATCGCAACAACATCTTTATGCATTTCTTCTAAATAGAAAATGGGTCAATTCGCCCCCAACACAGGACACGGGCTAGACTTCTCCACATCGAATCATTCTATCTGGTCGAAATCTTGCTCCCAATCTTGTGCACAATCGAAATCAACCATGCAGTATATAGCATACAATGCCCACAGGAGGACACCAACTGCCACCCGGTCTGGCACTGCACTTCAGCTATTAAAAGGTCGCAATTCAGCAGATGCGGATACTGAGAGTGCCTTACATTCCATGCTATGGGATTCTGCAATGGCCCTAGAATCCATCCACAACGGTCCTCCCCATCAACAAGGAAACATGTCATACGATGGGTTCCCCTAGCAATTGTGAAATGAGACTCTCTTCTACACTGTGGGAAATGACAAACGATAGCAGAGTCTGCCATCAAGAATGAAATAGCAACTATGAGCATGGCCTGTGTTCACTCGCATTATTCACTGGCCTATATGCCTTTTCGCTTTTCATTTCTCATAACCGAAAATGTCTAAACATTTCAGAGTTGTGGAGTTTTGTGTAGCACATTTATTGTGTGACACTGGTGCCATTCCGCCACAGCCATGCAAATTTCCTCAGCGATGGACATTGTCTCTGCCTGGTGGTTGTGCCAGCGGATGCAGTGCTGCTGATGTGGTGACGTTTGACACTGAGGGTTGACAGAATTGGCAATTTCTATTGATTCAGGCCCTGGTCAAGTGTATTGTCAAATTATTAGACACACCGATACACTGTACCAGTGTTCAATAATGAGAAACAGCCCATCTTCGCTGTTGGCCAACTGCAGCTCCCTGAACTCATTGTTTAATACTTCCTCCGTCCCAGATTAATTGTCGTCTATTTGAAAGGCTAAATTTGTTATAAGGACAGCCTCAAAATTTCAAAACAAAGTCAAAATCGAAAAGATTGCTTCTCAAAACCCTTGACTATCAATTTTCAAGAAGGAAAAGTGAGACATGACCCTTTTGAGCGCAAGGGGAAGGTAAATTTTGGTCATTTTCGACCCCAAATATTGAGATTTACTATGTAAGATGACCCTTGATACAAAGTACTACCGAATACTCAATACTTGATAGATTGACTTGAAATTTTTATAGTGTACTTCTAACTCAAAAGCACAACCGCAGGCAAAATTCTATTAAAATAGGTGCAGGCATGATGAAGAAATAGTGCCCCAAAGTCATAGACGACAAATAATCTGGGACGGAGGAAGTAATAACAACTGTACATGACAGCAACAATGAAATAACAAGGCCACAAACAGCACCAGCAGTAGCAATAATCACTCAAGGATTCAAAAAGGATATAGCTGATCCACATGATACACCCGTTTTGCCCAACAGCCTTATTTTAGCAGCCATACTCACATCACATTCAATATTATGGCAGGCAACACACAATTTTCAGTTTCGGGAGAGTATCTACTGTCAGCCCGGTTTGCAACAGTAACGAATTCTCCTCTGCACCCAAACAGCCGCACAATTCCCAGTCTTGTATGACTGCCATAAGCAAACCTGCATGCCTTAGTCACTCTTTGGCGACATGCCTGTGCACAGTCCCCAGGGTGGCACCGGTCGGTGCACCTGTGCCTGCCGCATGGGAGCCAGCGGCCGCATGTGTCGCCACAGCTTGGTGCTGCATCCATGCACGTCAGTTCAGGGAATTCGACCTTGCCACAGTGGCAATGCCTGATGCCTGACATTGGGCACCCACCACAGTCACCATAATGGCAGATCTGCGCATCAGCAACATACACACGATTCAGACAGTGCGAAAGACCCCAACTCCCATAGCATCATTCAGCAGTGGATTCGAAGCTCCCTGACTTTCTTCTTGATTCCGAGAGAGACTCCCGCTGTTCTGTACTCAGGCATTTGCCTGTGATTGAACCAACAAGTGCCGCGAGAATGTGCTCCATATTCACCGGCTGCCCAACATTCACTGCCAACTGTTAACACACGTCAACCGCTGTGGTAGGGAGCAACATGCCTTGGCGAAGGCTGCATGTTGTTGAGGGGTGCTGACTGCCTGTGTGCAGCTCCATTGATCCTTTGGTTGGGCACAGATGAAGGATAAAATTTATTATATTTATTATTGCTGTGTATATGCACTAGTTGGTATGATTTTCGTTGCAGTTGGTTTTCTATCCGTGCATCACTAATTGGCACAGAGCACAATGACATAACCAGTGCAGGGCACACCTTTGAGCACTTGTGTCTCCCACAGGCCAACGGCTTCCCACAGACCTCGCCACACTCAAACACCTGCTCAGAACAGCTTACAGTTCGCCGTTCTTTGCCACACTTGCAGGAGAATTCTCCGGTAAGCTCGCAGGGAGGGCAACTGTCTGGGTGGCAGGCTGCTGGGCAGTTGTGACCACAGCTGAGGCCCTGCGCCGCAAAGAACAAGCAGTTCAACAAATCATGCCCTGCATTGGCGCAGTCTTCCACGCTCAGTTTCAGCAGTGACACAGACATGGGCAGTACACAGCCAGGCAAATGCTGCCATTGGCTTGTTTCCTTATTTGCATACGAAATGAAGAAAATTTGGATGGTCATCTGGCTGGACACCACAATGGACTCGAAGAACACCTTCTGCCAGAAAGCATCCATTTCCCTTCCCCAATGTATTGTTGGCACAGGTGCGCAGAAAGAAAAGGTGTCCACACCTGTCTTGCTAGGACACATGTTGCAGATAAAGGCCACCTTCCACACCATTAAGGCTCACGTCTTGCATGCCTAGGTCTGCAAACTACCTTTGCGTGCTGGTCACAATCCATGGGCAGTCCATGGGCCACCCCATCCACAGGAAGATTCCAAACCCTTCTCACCTTCCCACACACTGTCCCACATGAGAAGCTCTTTTGTCCACACCTCTGCCGCCTTGTGACCTTTCCGCAGTGACAAGATTCCTCCACCTGCAGCACATTCGTGCACATGTTGCCTTACACCATCTTGTCTGAATACAGTGAACATGGTCAAGCTGCAGTAAACGCATACGTCTGTCTATGGGCAGCCCATGCTCAGGTCCTCACCCAAAGCCTGCACAGACCCCCAAATGCAGCAACCTGTATGTATCAGTGACATCCACAGTTGTCCCCATGAACCAGGTATTCATTCAACAGTAGCACCACAAACAGGCCCCTTGCATCAGTGGTGCACATCATCCACACCAGACACTACCGATCCCCAGGCAAATGTACCAGTCTGGGGCATGGTGGGCAGGGGCCGGGGTGGCAGAGCAACATGCACGAGTGCCCACATGCATGGCCACCCCGGCCCAAGAGCTCCCTCCCGCACTTTTCTCCGCACGAATGTGCTGGCAGCCATGGATCGAATGTGGGGTCCAGGGTCTTGCCACAGAAGCAGTAGTATGATGTTGGGATGTGGGTGGAGCTGTCTGGCGTCCTGCACTTTGGGCAGCCCCACTCCGCAGACTCTTTGCGGGTGGACAGGGCATCAGGAAATCGCTCTGGGTTCAGGTGTCTTGTTGCCGACTCTGCGGCGACCTGCTTTTGCTGCCTTGCCCAGCCCTATAGGCATGTGTGGAACAAACACAGATGTCTCAGTTGATTCGCTCTGTGCTGAATGCCTGCAGTAGTTGAAATTCTGTCATGGGCCATGGCAGGATGGCAACCCTTGCTTCAAACACCCATTTCCACGTTCACATGCAAGTCCGCAAAGATCACACGCTGCAGAGACCAACAGTCAAAGCTCCAGGTAGTGTTGGGTCTGTGGGGTGCTTGCTGCAGCAACAGATAGGCCAGGAGGCCATGGCCCCTCAAACGCAGCATTGAAGCATGCACCTCTCCTCCAGCCCTCTGCGCTCTTCCAATGTGCACAACTGACTACTTCCAGGCTTCCTCTTGTTCAGTATCTGATCCTCCTGGATATACGTCAGTACAGGCTATGCCGGCCCTGACAATCCCACTTGTAGCCAATCAGTATCTGGTACTAACGTTCTGGCCATAGAATTTGACGTCGAGGGACACCCGCACCTGTATGCAGTGCAGATGGAACAGGTCATGGCAGCCCTCTCTGCAGATCCACACAGGGTCTTCCCCATGGATGACCTCAAGGCACACGAGGCACACACATGCGTTGCTATCGCAGTTCTGCAGCCTCTCCTCCACCCTCCCCAGCCCTTGGGAGAAATCTGACCTGTGAAGGGCGACCGGCAAACCATTTACCCGATCTCATTCAAGCAAACTCGATGCAGCGCTACCTGCACACGCCAGCAAGGCGACGAAACCCGGGGAAACAAAATATCCACCACCGGCAGGACAATCGCTGCAATCAAAGTACCGAGACTTAGCGCACCGGGCAGTGCTCCACACACCCCAGACGACTGAACACGTTTCGCAGCGAGGAATCCACGGCCCCTGAGATCAAATCAAGATTCAATTCTTCGCGCGCAATCCAGATGCGTCGGGACCCACCCGTCGGCGCCGGCGGTGGCCACCTGCGCGGCGTACTCCGCCAGGACGGTCGCCGTCAGCTCTCCGGACGGCCCTTCCTGCGGACGTGGGGATCCCGCCCATCAGCAAAACCGGCATGCGCTCACGGCCCCACGGCATGCGCGCTGGCGCCCGCGCGGCGCACAGGGAGGCGTCAACGCAGGGAGCTGCGAGGGCGCCGACGCACATGAGGCGCGTGCGCGGTGTCGCCAAGCGCCGACTTGACGGAGGGTTCGGGCCATGCCTCGGCAGACATGGCGGGCCACGCCAGGGCCCGCGGAGTCGCAAGGCGCTGAGCGTCAAGGGTGCCAGCGTTTGGAGGCCATCCCCGATACGGCCCACGCATACGGATACCCGATACGCGTACACACAGCTGCAGCCCAACGCCCAATTGGGCGTTTACAAACGACCAAACCTAATGCCCAATCGACTTCTATCAAGCTTTCACGATAGAATCCTGCAAAATGAAACACAAGGTCGGTGGCCTACCTTCAGGTTTGTGATAAATGGCTACATGATCATGGGCTTTAACTCAGGGGCTCATAGCGACAACGGACTCGCATTAACTACTCAACGCCAACGTTGCCAGATTGAGCAGCAGGCCCTCCTCGCTCGGGTGCCCATCCGAAGGCTTGAGGCAGTTGCTGATTCGAGTTTGCACTTTGGTAAAACATGCACTGACTTCGTATATATAATTGCGTCGACAAATTGGCATAAAATCAACATTTTATCTTGTCTTGCTCACCGAATTAACCAGGCCACGGCGGATGCAATGGATTTCAAAAACACGCAACTAGAAACGGTGACGTGCAGTATGACGGTGCTTGCTTTGAGTGCATGTCGGCAGCATTCATTCGAATGAATGCAAAATCGCCTCCGTTGATGACAATGATTGGTTTATTGGAACAATTGTATGTTTGTTGTGCTCTACACATTCTGTTATCCTCATTTCAAATGTTTTTGTTTTACATAACTTTCTGCGCTTCGCATGCTACAGATCGTGTCAATATGCAAAAGGTCCGCTGAATGTGGAATGGAGAAAGTTATATTATGCGCGATATTTCTGGCTGGATCCTGATCAGGTCATCAACAACAAGGGTTGAAGTGGCAATTTTCCTGCAGCTTGGGCCATGTATTATGTGGGGGTGATGCAAATTTTGCATGATGATTACGTGAACGGCTGGTAACAGCTTAAAAATTGGGACACCCTTTCGTGGATAGACCGGGCTGGGAGGGAGTCTGATGTGAATTCCCAGAGTTGATCGGATATTTTAAGGATCAAAGTGGATTTGATGCGATGCTATGTACGAGGTTTCAGCAGGCTATTTGGGTGGCTGCGGCGGCATGCAAGGCACGACAAGGTCGCGCTTCCCATTTTTGAAGGGAATGCAATGGAACGAAGAATAGCTGTAATACCCTTGCTAGTGTTCTCTGAGTGTTTGGCATTCGCACATTGGTCGAGGCGTGTAGTCCGACCAGTTTGACCTCAAATCCAGCGGTTTTTAATCCCAAACGCTCGTATTTCGGCATGGTGCACCCATGGCATGCTCATCGTTCGAGCTGCATGGCTGTATGGTGAATTTGTGGGAATCGCTGGGGTTTCTGTCAACGTTTCTGTCCATGTCGTTTGGATTGCATCCCCCTGGACAGTGGGAAAGTTTTGCCCATATTTTGTTGCCGATTCGCCAGCGACATGCATTCAAAATATCCCAATTTTGCTATCTGTTATGGCGCTTTTCAATCGCTCTAGGGTAGGGGACGGGCGAGTCCTTTTGAAGACTTTCACCGCGCCTTTCCGGAGGGCCTGTGGCCAGAATGTGCCATGTATCTGTGCACTATGGATATCATTATCTATTGCTATAGACACATATCGCAATACCTCATGTCCTTCGAAGGTCTCCGGGCACCCTAGGGAATATTCAGTTATACATCAGGAATGTTGTATTGATTGAAGGGCAAACATATGGTCGAAACAATTCCAAAGTGTCTGTAGAAACGGATTTCCAGTCAAACAATGCATGAAAGGGCGAATCGCAAAAATGCTCCTCATTAAGCGGACAAACAACAGCCTGTTGTTTTCGATGGGGATCCTGGGATCTTTTCCCTGTCTTTGCTGTTGATATCTACTTTTCGTCAGAGCAAATTATCCCATGAGTGAATTTTGCTCGAGCAAAGCAATCCCATGAATTCGTAGGATAATTTTCACATTTTCCGGCAGCACAAAGGCACGATGAAGCTCTAAATTGAAAGCATCTTGACTGGCTACGTGAATCACACATTTTCGTAGATATTATCATTCGTAAATAATGGGAGTGATCTGATTCTAATCAGAGGCCTATGTGTTCTGCGCAAATCCAAGAATGCAGAAAGAGAGAAGCAAATATTCCAGGCCGGGCATAGTCGGCTTGCGCAAGCTGCCAGTGCCCCATTACACCTTGCCGTTAGTGCATTTCCACATATGCAATACACCAACAGATTGCTGTAATAAGGTCCATGCCACATTTTCCTAAAGAGAAATTATATAGCAAGCCGGCTAGGGTTGTGGAAGGAGACGTGCTGAAAACGCCGATTTGTTGAAATTATGAAACAAGCAACGTACTACGACAAGTTGCTTTTCCGTTCGTTTGAATATGGCCGTTTGTTTTGAGCATTCGTTCATAAGTGGCAGCAGAAAACGATTCGAATTCCGTTGCCTTGGTGTGAATACGACAACCACATGTCTGCCATGCCAATAATTGTTGGCATTATAATGCCTATCATGTATTCCTGTGTGCGTATGGCATGCAGTTTTCTGCTTGGCTTTCACCCCCATCCTGGCCTACCAGGTGCACGTGTTGTGCTTTATCATTTTATGACAGATGTAGGCCATGGATTTTGACGATGATAATATCTGCAGATAATTCTGCTTCTTATGGCCATATTTATTCCAAGTAAAGTCGCAATGGGGCAACAAGGCTTCGCACGAACGCCTGCACCTAGGTGCAAGATACTCCGGGTGGTTTTTGCCGCGCCAGGACTAACGCAGACGTCCGCAGTGCGCAATGCACAATACAGGCGATGCGTTGAGAAATTGAGGGTTTTTGAATTTGCATACTAATTTGATCGCAATGAAAACGCGCACAATTTGGCGGATTTGACAGGTTGGCTGGTTGTCTGGCGGAAACATTAAACTGATCAGTTTACGGTTCCGCCAGCCAACCAGCCAGTCAAATCCCCCAAATCATTCATCGTGACGAATGCTTGAAGGCGGAGGTAACGCAGCGTGGTCTCATGTCTGTAGCTTTTCAAAATGTCTCCTTGCGGGTTTCCTCCTTTCCTCCATGTGCTTTCGGTATTTTGTGTGAGCCTGGTGGCATGTTTTCAGATGCTGTTCCCGCGAGCCACCCATTTTACGATAATGGAGCAGGCACACCCTGTCGTCGACCGTATGCACCGATTCGATGCTCAAGAGCCAAGCATCCTCCCACGAATCGACATCGATCGTGTGCTACCACGATCGCTCAGCGCGTACGCCTTTAGATATTTTTGTATGCCGGCTCGACGCCATTACGGCGCGGTCTCTGGGTAGGGCACAACTTCACGCATCTGCATCCTTCTTTTGGTGCGTTCTCACAGCCGCGACTCACAGCAACATGCGCCTCTACGGCACAGAATCGTATGTGGCTGTGCGTCGACCTTATCGTAAGTCGCGCAGCGCTTTTTCAATTCGTTTGGGCGACAGTGCGCTTTTGGTCGAACCGCACGGCCCGTTCGGCCAGCTGCACAGCCGCCGCTTTGGTTTCCAACAGAGGGAGCTGCAAGCAAACCCCTAGACGCAAGGGGATGCGTGCGGCATGCCGCGAGGTGCCATGCCAGGGTCGGGAGACCAAGTTCACACCGGAAAGTTGGGCTCCGAGGCCCTGAAAAAGCAACCATACAAATCGCATCTGCTGGCGTTCGCTCATGCTGTATGCCACCCAACAAATTTCCCCACGATTCACCCGATCGCCTCACACGGCACCTAGCGGCAACCAGCACGGCCCCACCAAACCCCAGACATGAACGAACGATATAGAATCGCGACCCCTCAGCCACGCACGGCTCTTTCATAAGGCGGAAAAGTCCCTTGAACCCCCCAAAGTTTACATGTGGCCCCTTCAAAATGGGCAGCACCCTTCCGATCTCACACACATCGAGGCCGCACACGGACTACTCAATGCACACTCATACTGCACGCTTTGATCATGACACCAACATACAAGAATTCCGTTAGCTCAATAGCTGAACGCTCCCCACACGTTACTTCACTTCAATACCTCATGCCCAGGAATAAAACCAAATAATGCCTATCATTTTCTCAGCGCATCAGTGACCTTCAAATGATGTCTTGGATTCCTAATTTCTACTTGTTTTCTTAACATGCAACCCAGCCCACGACAGGAAACAGGCTTTCCTTCCTACAGGATTTCCTAATTTCCGATTTCAGGACCGTGTACTTTGGCTGATTCTTTACAACTGTTAAATCATGTAATGCTCAGTGACATGCCATTATCTACTAGTACATTCCTTTCTCCCCGTTTTAAAACAATACTTCTACTGACCCACCATCCTGGTGAGCATGATTTGCCATCACAGGGTTCCTCCAAACTTATCCCCTTGCTGCCACCATGCAACCCATGGACATCACATCCATTGGTCAGGTGACGGTCACCAAGTATGCCATGAAAAGACACAATACTTTATGGCAATTCCCAGCACCCTCGCTCAGCACCTACCCCAATGTACTCTATTTTTCTTCCTGCCCATACAAAAAGCACAGAATATTGTGTAGAAGTGAACACAGTGGGGAACTGCGGTGCACTATTGCGCCTTCACAAAAACATAAAAATGGGCTTAACAATTTCAAACAATGCCCATCCATCTCAAGGCATGGGAGCCTGTCTAACAAAGCCTTGTGGGTTTGCTGCCACACTTCCCCATTACTTAAGACATGATTTTCAGCGTTTCACAACGTTTGTTTAACCTTTAGTATGACTAGGCCCCCAAGACGCCTTTTATCTTACACATTTCTAGGGGTCTTCCGTCTGTATGCATTGCCCGCATGCTGCTCTGCACTTTGCCATCCAACACTCCCAGCCCATGTCCTTCTTACCCGCCAGGGCCATCGTTTCTTTTTCTTTTTCCTTTCAACCCTGCTTTTTTCTAGCTCAACACACGCATGCGTGTTTGATTACATCAAACCAACTACACCCCTTTCCGGTGTTTTCCTGAGGTCATGACCCACATAGGGCTTTATGGCAATGATGGGGAAACATTTTTCACATTTTGTACAAGTCAATTGGGTGCTAGCCCCCTCAGACCATTGAAATGGTTCCCTCACTCATAAGAAGAATACAACATGTATGTTAGGGCATCTTACAACACTTTAGCTTCCATGCATGCATGTGCATTCCTGTGGGAGTGTCAGGGCGTGACCATGCATGTCAGGGGGATTCATTAAATGTGTGTACGCACTTTTGTGCACGCCAGACAGTGATAGCCATTTTATTTGCATGACCCCTATGCCGCAAGTACATTTCAAGTCACATGTTGTCTGAACGTAACTTTGTGATCACATGAATCCCCTTTTTCGTGCAAACCAACAGACCATGTGCCCTTCCTCGTCAGTCTGGACGGTCTGAATGGTCCCAAGGACCACAGCATCACGAACATATCAAATGATCTCGGTTCGCCCACACAGCCTACACCCTTACAATTCAGAACCTCCCAGAATCGTCTTTGGCCTGATCAGTCTGGGTAGCCAATCAGTGACATGAGTCTGTTGAGCGCACAGGGCGACCTCCTCCAGTCAGCTCATGCCTCTCTCACCTTCCCCGGTGAAGCTCACTCCCAGGGCATTGCAGCCCTAGTGTTTTCAGGAGCGTTCCCACACTCTGTTTCTTTTCCTTCATTAGTAACGGTCGCTTACTCGGGCCATCCCGTGCAGTGTGTATCGCGCACATGGTCGACACCCGTCGTGAGCCAATTACGCGCAAGTGACTCACCTAGTGTAAAAGTGGTAATTATGTGGCTTCATCGAACAATATTTTAATAGTTCGGAGGCACCTTGTTCTTTGACGTCAACGTCGCAAATCTGGTGACAGCAACTCCCAATTGCCGTCAAAGTACGGAATCGCAATTGTGCATCTGTCAATCCACCCACGCTCTAAGAATCGGGCTCTGCAAAGAAACGCATTTGTAAGCCGTCACCAGTCATGCACTGCTCAGAATGTGGGCGCGTAACCAGGCCACTCAAACGTCCTGACGCGCCCTACCTTGGGGCAGCGGGATTGAAGGTGCTCTGAATTTGGAACCGGAAACACTCTTTGGCGCGCCACACCTCACGCTGTCCCCACCTGCAAGAGACTTCTCCCGACGCCTTGGACTTGGGCTGGTGACCCGCCGCCAAGCCCAGAGCCCCAGAAAGCCTGAAGGGGGTCCGTCAACAAACAAAACGCACAAATCACTCGCATTAGTCAGACTCCACCATCGTCGTTCGCCGCTGGCGCCCAACCGCCACAGCGCGTATCTCCGCTTCCCCTGCTCCCGCGCCGCAACGTTAACTACAAGGACCTGTGGGAGGGCTGCCATTCGCATGAATTGCGCCCGGGCGGGCTGGATCACCGTCACGGCCTTGCCGACGGCGGCAGAGCGAGCCCGGCACAGAGCGGAACACGCTGCCCGTCGCACCGCCTCTCCCCGAGTGCATTCCGTGCCTCAGAACGTGCAGTCGGCGCCCTCCCGCGCCTCGAGGCGAGCCTGCGCCTCATGGGATCAGGGGGGCCGCTGGGAAGTCGCCCAAGTCCTCCGGGCGGCCACGAGGACCTGTGACCCGGGACCGGACGCGCCGCTGGCGGTCCCAAGGGCCACATGAACGGGGCAACGGTGCGCTCAGGAGCTGTTGGGCCCTCTCCAAACGAGTCCGCCACTCTCAGACCGTGCTCCGCAACCGCCCCTTGTTCCGTTGCGTGGCGCGGCTTTAGCAACCCTCGCGCCATGACGAGGGGCGGAGGGTGGGGGCTGAGGAGACGCCGTCCCAGCAACTATCTGGGGACGATTGCCCCGTCTCGGCCAGCGCGAGTGGCGCGCCGCACTGCCGTGTCGGATGCAAAATCGCAGGCCGTCGTGGGAGGTCCGCCGCGTTGTTGCGGGAGCGGAGAGGCGCCAGTCTGGCTCTGAGAATGGCCTCTTGGACGATTCGCGGCTTCGACAGCGTCGGCGTCGGGGTGGCGAATGGTGTCAAGGGATGCAGTGGGTCGCCCGTCGGCGGGTGCCGGCTTGGGGCCAGGGCCCCGGGGCGCAATGATGGAGTGAATTCGAACGTGCCCGTCTGTGCGCTGCATGCGCAAAGTCCAGTCGATTGCGGTGGATTGCAGGCCGCAAACAGGGCTTCAGGCCTCCCCTTCGAGTCGCGCCTGTTGCGGACTTTCCCAGCGTCGTGGCCCGGGAAAGGAGGCACAATTGCGGGGCAAACAACTCTGCAAACATGTTTGTCAGGAACGGGTTTGCCGACTTTGGCATTGGTACGTTTATTTACAAGAAAGAAATCTCCACGCTGACAAGAAGACCTCAATGCTGCGCACAGGCCCCTAGAACGGGAGCGGCAGAGCTGTCCTCCCTGGTGTGCATCCTCAAATCCGGGATGTGGCTGCACCTCATGTTTACGGCTGTGGGCCTGTTTCTGGTCATCGAAGGGTGCCATGGGGAGACTGTAGTTGTGAGGAACTCGACTCAATTCTACACAGCTGTGAGGAACAGGTGTGGTTTGATTCACCCATCCTAATTGGCAGCAGTTGCGTCGTTCCTGTTGTCTGAGTAGTGCCGCGCAGAGGAGCCTGGAGGATCAATGCCCTTGTTCTCGTCACGGTCGGAAGTGTTTTGGTAGCGTGATAGGACTCTGTTGTTTCACTCGTCAAGACCAACCGAAATTTGTCCTCACATCCCATGGTTGGAACAGCCCTGACCATATGGTCAAGTTGTTACCAGAAGGAAATCATTTTACTGTCTTGCTAAGCTCAAGTGCAGACAAAATTGAGTTCATTGCCTTATGCTACGTACAGCGGACGCAAGGACACGCTGAATGTTGTTCTCCCGCTGACAGCGACCTTTTTTACTATGCTGGAAATCCTGCACGATCAGCCATTGTGCATTGCGGCCTTTTAGAATTCAAATGATTTTCCAGAGCCCTCATAGCACATGCGCGGTTTGAACTGAAAGAATGAGCACATGGCTGACGCCCACCTGTTGCCATGCAGCTCGTTGGGTGTCATTCGACTGAAGAATGATGTTGCAGTCCGAAATTACTATGGCTGGGAGAAAGCGCTGAATGCGTCAGAACTGCCAGGCGCTCAAGGGAAGAGGAAGATCACCCCTGCCAAATCAAGGAACCTGACAGCGCAAGGCCGTCCGATTCTTGACCTGGATACCAGAATCTTCAATCGGCTGTTCTCAGGGTCCATTGACCTCACGCTGGAAAGGTGGGTTATGTGCTGTGAACTCCAGGCTGGCATGGCAGGTGCAGCTGCATCTCTGCTTTCCAACAGGAACATGGTGCACAGCACCGGCTACAATGACAGCAACAGGGCGGTCAACGGTACATCAATTGATCCTATTCTAGCGCTGTTTGATCTATTTCGAATGCACCAAATTCAATTACTCATGTAAGTACTGATTTGATATGCAGAAATGTACTTAGAGTATATAGCAGAAAATTTAGCTATTCCATGCGAATCAACCAGGGCTAGAGACACGCAATATAGCCGTTATTGCTGATGCATATCTCTCTGAAATGGCAGTATGTGGATGCGTGCCTAAAAGCACAGAATTCATCTATGTTTGAAACGGAATAATGTAAGTTATGTACTTCCTCTGCCGCCAAAAGAATGGCGGTTATGAATAACGGCAAAATCAGTGTTTATTTCTTTTTAAGTTACTAATCGATGTCAAAAATGGAAAGGCCAGGTGCCAAACCATTAGGAACCATCCTCATCCATCACAGAAACTCAATCCCTGGCCGTTTCACCACGATTCAAAAAGTGGGTTGCATCACCAATTGCGTATGACCACAACCTCCGACACGTCTTCCCCAGCTCCTGCTCTTGCTTCTCGCCAAATGGGCCAACTTAAGTTGTTGCCGCCTTTTGCTTCGAGTATTCGCTCCACAACAGTGAGCAACGAGTGCCACGGACGTTCCATGGTCATGGGACGTTTCCGAGCCACCTTGAGATTTGCACGACATTTTCTCCCACATGCCCGTGTTTGGGGGGCTACATCTACCCTTAGTACATAGCCGATTGATCCAAAATCAGATTGGTCAAAATTGACACAAATTTTTACATCTGGTCAAAATTCAGCGTTGCTGGAGCCGTTTTGGTGACTTTTTCCAAGGCCACAAATCACAGCTGCCATTCATTTCGGGGCGGAGTAAGTACCATTCTAGCAAAACATTATGCCAGCCCGCAAAGTGTGTGCAACTGAACTTGTTTCAGACCTTCCAGCCATTGAAATAGCGTCAAGGCCCTCACTGCGCAGTTTGGTCGTATTGCTCATGACGTGGCTTCACTTGCAGATTGCACATCATCTTTGGCCTTCATCTGGAGAAAGTGACGAGCGACCTCGACGTGTATGAGAACCTCACCATACACAGCTGCATTTTGGAGATCCCACGGCCCAGGCGGGTCAGAAATGATGCCCTGTTCAGCGCCCCACATCGACCCCCGCATCGACCCCCACATCGACCCGTTCGAAATATTCTCGCTTTCCTCAACTTGTTGCTTGAGAGGAACGACAGCGCATTTGTGCCTGTGGGCGACATCTGGTGCCAAGAGAACTTCAGTACAGGCTGTCCAAAGGGTGGCATATACATTCGCAATGCCAGCATGCCTAGAAGCGTCACTGAAGGTGGTGGCAGCAGTGGAATTTGGCGAGTTACAAATTCGCTCGTGAAAAAGCATCCAGGGACTGGTATTGTGGCCCCAGTTTTTGATAGGAAGGATTTCACTGCTGTGGAAGCTATGCGTCAGGTGGGCTGGCAGCAAGAGATGCGCCTGGGTCCCAGGCCCACAGCATGCAAATCTGTGTCTTTTGCCTGAATCAGAAGTTGATGTTGGGACTACCTCAACAGCACCACACGAGGTTTGCAGTGCGAGTGGGATTCGCCATCTGTCAGTTTGCACATCCGCAATGCACTTGCACAGAAGCTAGTCAATATACTGGATGAAACAGTGGCTGTGAACCCTCATTCAACATTACTGCTATGGCAGGTTAAAATACTGATAGAGGAGCTTGTGATACCGATGGCTCGTAACTGATGAGTCATGAGCCGCCATTGAGCAAATCAGTTGATGGTTGCAAAATGTAATGTTGGTGTGGCATTTCCCTGTAATGTGACAGAGAGACCTTGCAAGCTCTCCCCCATTGGCAAATAATGGTGCCAAGAATGCGATTGACAGTGCACAATTTGACACAGTAAAGACAGGAATTCCATCAGCTTGACGCTGTTGGACGCTCGACAAAAGCAATGGATGGACAAATCGTCATTCCCAGAAGCGAATCCCCTACCTCGTATGCCTACCTGCTATCCAATTGCTGCAGCTCTTTGAATGCTGTGAGCGATGATCCCTGGAAAGGCGGCTCAATCCTGGCTCCATGGAAGTTGTTATTGCCATGCAGGTTAAACTAACTCTGTTTCTCAAAGTGATTGGACTCCTTTCTCTCCCAATGTGTCGACGCATTGCTGACAGCAACCATGAATGAGGTGTATTTGATGGAAGCAGATGGTCGCCGCTTACTCACTGTGCTCCCGATCTACAGGGCATCTCAGACAGGGCCGAAATCCTCCGGGTGGATTCCCCTTTTGACATGACCAAGGACGCGTGCAAGAAATTTGACGCCCCTGTAGTCACAAACACATCCATCGAATCTTTGACGAGCAATCTTCCACCAGATGTTTTCATAGATTTCCAAAGGCTCAGCGGCTGCTTGGAGGTACTGGATTGCGCAAGAGCGTGAGAACATGACTCCATGCTTTCAGCATCATTTCACGCTGTGTGCTTGATGTGTTTCCCATCACACCATCGCCATACTCTTTCCTGCATGCGCAGTATCTCTGTACTGTGTCTCTATTGATTTTGCAGCCCGCGCATGTCTGTGGTGGGGTTTATGAACTTGAGCAGCGTGGGCGCTAGGCACTTTGAAACTATTTCATTTTTGAACGTCCGAATGAAGCAGCCTCCAAGTTCTCAATGTTCAATATCAATACTGGGAAGTTGACGCAGAGGTGCTGCATCGTGGCCTGCACGATGGTTGGTCTTGGCGTGACTGGATTTCGCTGCGTATAGTCCAGACAGAATGGAATACATCCATGCAAGAAAAAGATCGCATTCTCGCGCACCCCGTGAATAATTAATGTAGACCTGAAGCGTAAGAACGAATGAATCTTTGCAATCTGTTGTGTCATGAGACAGGTGCATGCTATTTTGCCGACAAGCATCGCAAAAGATGTTGCCTGCGGCCTTACAGCTTATTTTCGGGCGCTGTCATTGATGCTCATCTCGTCCCAGCCTTCATTGGACCTAGTGTCGGTGCCAGTTCCAAGGATTCCA
>CAJHUC010001638.1:0-41209 GCA_905146915.1 Ostreobium quekettii
TGGATCTGGATCCTTTAGATCGTGCTGTGCGCAAAGACTCCTCGCACGTGGCAACATTCCTGGCTTGAGGAATGAGCTGCATGAGTATGAAACTGCATACATGTTGGAGTCTGTAGAGCAAATGGAATACACCATGTACGAGAGACAATGGAATGGAATGGATGATATGTGATTGGCTGAGAGTAGGCAGGAAGATAACATGGTTGCCTGACAGATACAAGGAAGACAGCAGTGGCACCACTATAGGTAACCCATTGGACTGGTGCCAATCCGCTAGTTCTGTTCCACAAACACCAGCTGATGGCTGCGACAGAGACAGTGGTAGCTTGAATGCATTTCTGGCCCCAACTTGGTTATACGTTTGCATATTACCAGCGCCAGGTCGTTAGCCAGTGCAGATCTGCTTATGGTGTTGGCATTATGTAATCAGATTGCAAGCTTGTCAGCATTGTCATGTTCTCATTGCTGTCTTCTGTGAGTCATTCACACTGTCAATTACATGCAGCAATTCGCATTTGTCCAGTAGTCATTGCAGCAGATGTCCTTATGCAGTTGTAATACACCTGGGCTGCTGACATGGTGTTGGTACTGCACTGTAGACTTTGAACACTGGCTCGCTGGCATGGGCAACAGCAACGGCTGGATCCTATCTCTACATGGTGAGTGAGTGTTCCCATCCTTTGGACTTTCAATGGTCCAACTCTATAGCAACCAGGTGCACTAATCCTGCAGCGGAACTTGTTGCGGCTTGTCTGCAGATCGTGTCGCAAATCTTCTGCACCTCTTGCCTGGGTCCTGATGTCACTGGGGCACACTTGAGCACAAGGATGGACTGATGGAAGGCGTAGGTTTGTTTTGCAGAAACACTGACCAACAGAGTGTCTGTTTGGGAGTGCATTGTAGAACTTGTAGAACTGGAATTGAATGTTGCCCATTAATATTTGTGTCACTTGTATTGCAAGGGATCCATCTTCCAGTGCCATCTGTTGTGATATTTCCAACGATTTTGTAGCTGAGTGTCTTTTCTTTTGGAGATGTCCAGGAGGGATAATATATATTGGTAGGGATTCATCTTGACATTTGGTAGAGACAAGCATGGGGCATATTGCACTTTTGTGTTTGTTTTGTGCAAGGGGGTCTAAAGGCCATCAAGCTTCCAAGACAGAATCTAATTGCAGAAACATGCTGTGCAGGTCATGTCATGGGGAGGGTATTCATTCATCATCAACTTGCTTCCCATCCATTGCCTTGCATCTGTGTTCACAGGGCGCCTGTCAGCGAGGTTGTACGTTGCGTATGCCCCCATAATCGTGTTTGGGACGCTGCTTGCAGGTGACCCAACGTCGTCACTGTTTCTTCTTTTTTTTGGTTGTATGCATGCAGCTCCTGGGTGGTATTTCTGGTTGCTTTTCACTTGTTTTGTTTGTCATTGTGTCTTGCATAACAATTCATATTTCAGCTTTTTCTGTTGTGCTTCTTGCTGACTGGTCAATGAGCAGTGCAAGATTTGTCCCTTCAGTGTTGGTGTTCAAGTGTTGCATCTGGATGCAAACGAAAAAAGGTTACACTGAAGGTGAAATGGTACTTTTTGATTATGCACATTCCATACCTTCCTTCAGAGAAGTGCATAGCAAGCACATGGCTCTGATTCTAACCCCAGAATGTGCTTGACACTTTCTTGACACTGCTGTCAGTTCGTTGAGCTACAATTATGGGTGAAATGGTACTGGTGTGTGTTTGTGATTGAATGGAAGCAAGAGGTTTCTTTGTCATTGAATATGCTTGGTGAGAAATAGTATTGCAGGCAGACAATTAACATTTCATCAACGTGCAGTGGACATTTACCCTGCTTTTGAAACAGATGCTGGAGCCACTGCACCGCCCTGAGCTTCACATTCAACTGATTGTGTGTGCCATGCTGTGCCAGCCAGCATACCTGTTGTCGGGTTCAATGCCATTCTGATGTCAGAACACTTTGGCGCCTTCCTGGCATTTGGCGTGCTGCATGCTGCCCTGCTGATCAGCTGGATCCACAAGATGCTGCCTGATAGGGCGTACCAGATGGCCAAGATGCTGCTGCTCACCTCTGGAGCCATCGCCCTTGGGGGGGCCCTTCTGCTGGTCATCGCATATGTCACAACCTCACCAACTTTTGGATGGACAGGTGCGACTCCTGGCAAGCACTACGCCCCAAACAAGTCTTTCAGCAAAACAAATATACGCAGCAAGACCGAGTAACACAATAAACACAATCCTACAACCTGACCAAGCAGTTTTTTTCACACGATCAGCAAGCTATGCAAAGGAACAAATGTACAAAGAACTTGACACATGTGAATCTGACCCCTTCCGCCCACCCAAAAAGCAGAAATTGGCTGTCAACTATACAAGGTAATAAGAGGGCAGTGAAATATATGGGTAGAGCTAGCACGGTCCAAAACAGCATGCCATGCATCCACCCTTTCGAATTTTCAACACTTTGCTTGTTTGCTAGTCAGGTCGCAGCCTGAGCTTGTTGGACCCCACATATGCCTCCAAGTACATCCCAATCATCGCCAGTGTCAGCGAGCACCAGCCGCCAGCATGGCCCTCCTACTTCACAGACATCCACATCCTGGTGCTGCTGCTGCCGGCAGGCTTCATCGCTTGCTTCAGGCCATTGACGGATGCATCGCTGTTCCTGCTTCTATACGGACTCACCTCAGTGTACTTCTCGGGCGTCATGGTGGGAAATCTGCATTGTTTATATCAACTCGTTGAAGGTTCTTGTACAGGGTTGTACTACAACTTGGTCCACAATTGCTAAGCCATCCATTCTGGCTATGTGGCACAGTCAGATATACACTTCTATCACACGCACTTTGTTGAAACATATGTTAGTACATTTGCATCTATCAGACAGCGTTGGGAGTGTCAGGGCGGAAATGCCCTCACTATAAACAGCTGATGATTTGGAAGTGGCTGATGCTTCTTGTTTCTTTGTCAAGATGGAAGCTGCATGTAGGCTTCAGATTGTCGTCTTTCCAATTTTGTCACAAAATTGGCCTCTGAACATGTGTTCATGGTCACATTCTGTGTTTTGATTGGCGTCATGTGCTCTTGAGATTGCATTGACTGCGCTCATAGAGGTTGAGAGATGCAAGGCCCAAGCACCCTTCCAAAGTAGCCTTGTACCTTTAGGGCGATGTTGAGCACTGTTCAACCTCAGTTGTTGTCCCACATGCTGATACAATACTTTTTGCATCAGAGGAGCAGATCCATTCATGGCGATGGATATGCATCGTACATATGGATATGCAGTGCCGTGTGCTGCAGTTGTTTGCACCCCAGCACTCCCAATGGACCAAAAGATCGTCATTGCCTGTGGGATCCGCTCTGCCTGTGAACGTTGTGTGTGCATCCATCTTTTTCAGAGCAGTGCCTGGTCCACAAGAGTTGGGTTGCTCTGTGTGTGTGCGTGCGTGCGTGCATTGTGACTCCATGCACAAAGAACTCGCAGCAACAAAGCACTTGACAAGTGTTCAATGCTTGAATTGCTAAATTTCTACTTTAATGACATATTTGGTTGCAGTGGTGGTGAAGATTGGTATCCTTTGTTGAAGACAAAACATCATGCACATGGTTGGATGATTGCATGACTTGATGCTGCAACTTTCTCAGAGTACACACTCAGTGTGTTCTTTTGTGTGCAAGGTTCGATTGATGCTTGTGCTCGCCCCAGCTGCATGCTGCCTTGGTGGTGTAGCCCTGTCGAGCATGCTGAGTGTGCTCTCAAGGTCTCTGCATTCCGATGATGAAGAAGAGGCTGAAGCCCCTTCAACACCAGTCAAAAAGTCTGCCAAAAGGTGAGATGGACACCATCTGTGCAGCAGTTCTGTCAAACATAGGGCCGGTGGGCTGCAAGGCTCTACCATCATCCCCACCTTATGCAATGCATGCGCTTGTGCAATGGTGTACAGCGCATGGCCTGGTGCGCCTTTGGCTGAAAGATCGATGGTATCCGAATATGGCTGCTACCCAAGGCCCAAGTGAAACCCCTGTTGACCACCACCGTGAAGGTGAATAGAAATCCATGCTTGCAAAATACTGTAGCCTGTTGCAGACATTCGACCAGTTTTGTGGGGATGCGGCAGACCCAATAGCAGCCTGATACTGTTGTTTACAGAACAACGCTGGTCACTGCAGTTGAAATGGAGGGCAGACATTCCCTTGCCTAACCCATCGAGGGTTGCCTATTTGTGGTGCTGCAAGTCAGATTTCATGTCTGAACTGCAGCTTTCTGCCTGATTCAGGGCCAGTAAGAAGTCGACAGAGGCCCCAAAGCAGCACCCCGTGCCACACGATGCAGCTTGGCTGGGAGTGTTTCTGGTATTTGTGCTGCTGGTGTTCTACTCACTGCATTCCGTCTGGGTGAGCGCAGAGATGTACTCTGCACCATCCATAGTCCTGCAGACAAGAACAAGGTATGCCACCCATTGTGCTGGGCCTGCTGTTGTTTTGTGCACTCACTGTCACAGTGGGGCATCCTGGTAATTTCGCTGACAGGAAGAAAGCTTGGCATGTGGTGCGTACCTTCCTTCTGTAGTACTGTTTGCCTTGATATGGAAGACAATGGAGAAGTCTGTAAAGTGCAACTGGGTTAGAATGCAGGCAGGATAGCGTGTACTTCGTCCATGTGACATTAAATGTCCAGATTTGAAAAGTCAATTTGCAACTTGAAGATGAAGCCAAATACAACATCATATTTGGAAACCCTAGGAACCCAGGAATCCTAGGAACAGGTCCCAAACCCTAGGAACCACCTCGTCCCAACGGAATGTGGTCATTCAGTCCATTTCACAGTCTTTCACCAATCAGCGCCCTTGCGCCCTTTCACCTTTCAGCTGACCGCAGCAGCGATCGATCCATATGCAGCTCGATGTTGGCGGCCTTTTTCAGCTCAAAGCTGTTGTTTCCACATTCAGTTTGAGTTGCTTGGGAATCTTTAATTTTTCTGCGCTTTTGGGTCCGTGGGAAGGTGGCCCAGTCCGAAACCCCATTTTGGGCGGGTTAGCTGAGGCCTTGACAGCTCTAGAGTTCTCAGCCCCCAAGTCGCAAGGGTTCCAACACTGCCATTGGCACAGCACTTGTGCGCTTGCAACAAAGATTTACGGGCAATCAATAGACTCATGTGTGATGTCCTGGCTGGATGTTCAAGAGAATATTACTCTATGATGTAATTCCATCCTCTCAAGCAAATCCGGATGGGAATCATTACTAGAAAACCCTCACTGCATCCTGTTGATGAACAGCGGCTGCTCCCAAGCGACGGCAATTGCTGCCGCAACTATGCACATGGAATGCATCTGGTTGAACACATGGTGTTTATGGAACTGTGGCTATCTATCTTCCTGCACAACAATCAATTTTGAGCCTTGCAGTGTCTCTGTGTGTGGACTTGTAAACAGTGGGTCGGCTTTTTTTTCCAAACGGTGCCCAACCGCACAAGGACATGAATGAGAAGATTCACTCCCAAGATTGAATGCTGGAGGTGTGAGTGTACATGATCGCAGCAGCTTTGCCGCTGCAGAGCCACCTTTTCAACTTGCCCTGTAAACTTGAAGATGCAGCCAGATAACTGAAATCGTAGTCAGAGCACCTTTAACTCCTATGTGCCATATTCGCTGTTTGGCTTGTGAATGGCTGTCGGTGGATGATGTACTGCACACGACTTGAGTCTCAGGGGCCAGCTGGCCCAGGCATGGCATCGCTGGCAGTACAGGAGAGCTGCTCAATAGAAAGGCATACCCCTGACCACTTGCAAGTGTGGCATTTGGTGATGTAGAGAATTCAGTGAAGAGAATACATCATGCTTCTGGAACTGTGTAGCAGATTGCTTATCTTCATCCTGGCTGCTTTTCATTTCAGGCCAGCACGTTGCTGTGTCGTGACAGGGATGGAGGCCTTCATGTCTTTGACGACTTTCGGGAGGCCTACTCCTGGTTGCGGCACAATACGGAGCCAGACAGCAAGGTGGCCAGCTGGTGGGATTATGGGTACCAAGCCACAGCGATGGCCAACAGGACTGTCATAGTTGACAACAACACCTGGAACAACACCCACATTGCGACTGTTGGGCGGGCAATGTCCTCACCAGAGAAGAAGGTGTGGCCAACTTGGTTTTTCTTACCCTGTCATATTTGCTGGTCAATGCTTGTTATTTGTTGGTTCGAAGCTGTTCAAGGAAGATTCTTGCAACGACTCTTGAAGGAACCACCCCTATGTGAATATTGAATTGCGATTCTTTCATGTACTATGATGCATAACACAATTGCCACAACTAGAGAAGTTAGAACCCAACAGCCTGGGGAATGGCCAGTGGCATTTGCCCATTGCTGGGGGTCAGCGAATGTTGGCCATGGCTTCGGTGAAGGAACTGCTTTTCATGGCCCATTGGATGCGCTCTGGGGGCTGATGACTGTGTGCTCAGTTTGTCACACACCTGGCTGATAGATTGATGGGCACAAACACGCTTGGAGAACATCACATTGTGCGTGCATTCTTTGCCAGACATTGTCAGTTGGGGGAAAGGCATACCTTGTCATTTTGTGACAAGTATACTATCTGGCTTGACCCGCCCTGACAAGCAGTCTTAAGGCGCCTCACCACATTACAAGGTAGGGCAGAAAAGTGCACCAAGAAATGCGCCTAGTGATGACCCCTTGTGTGCCGCGATTGCCAGCACCCTGCCCTCATTCCTGTGTGGGCAATGGAAATAGCACTGAGATGACAGCAAGGCTGCCTTCAGAGGTTCATTTTGAGCATAGGTAAATTATGGGCTGATGGTTATGAATATGGCTGTCAAATGACTGGAGCCAAATGGCTGAGGATAGCAGTCGGCACATTGGGTCCATGGACCAGTGAAAGTGTCTCATTGATCGTTGACTCTTCATCCCTTCCCTGTGCCTGTGCAGGCCTGGAAGATCTACCAGTCACTGGACGTTGACTATGTGTTTGTCATCTTCGGTGGCTACATCGGCTACCCCAGTGACGACATCAACAAGTTCCTGTGGATGGTACGCATTGGTGGTGGCGTGTTTCCGGAGATCCAGGAGAAGGACTACCTGGATGCGGCGGGGTCCTACCGCATAGACAGTGGCGCAGGGCAAGCCATGCTGGACAGCCTCATGTATCAGCTGACTTACTACAGGTGCTTCATAGTGTTTGGCTGGCTTCCATGCCAAAGCTATTCTTGGCATTGTAAATGCTTCACGCACACTCGCCGTGCCCTTTATTGCCTTTTCTCCCATGGTGACGTCTTGGCCCAGAAATCTGGATTGACCAGTCCACGCAAATATTGTGTATGCCTGTGATTGCATTTGTTAGCATAGTGCAAAAATGGTGCGCTTACTTGTGGAAGGTGTTGAAAAAGCACGTTCTGTTTGGACTGTTTCATGCACAAGGATGGCAATACCTTCATTGCAGTGTTTGATACACGGATGAGCCTCATGTGCAACACGTAACTTCACTTCATGCTACTTTAAGCAGAATTTCTACTCAAAGGAATGTCTGCTTAGAGAAATTTCCGCTCAGATAATATCAGTTCAGTCTGAACAGATGATACACTGCATGTCTCCTCCTGAACCGTGGAGCTGCTGCTCCTTCCCATGTGAAGTTGATGCAGATGCCAAGGGAGACGAATAGCTTGAAACGCGGATGTTGGATTTGAGCGTCATGCGGACCCCTTGATTCCCTCATGTAGGATGAGTGTTCATGAGAAAGGTTTCTAGCCACCAATGCGTCTCAATCCTGCTGTCAGTGGCATAAGCGTCTGTGGGTGGTTGCTCATCATATTGCATGGAGAATGAACATTGCAAGGCATTGTGTCTCCCATGATGGCAAACCTCCACCCAGGTCTCCAGCCTTGAATATCATCCGCTGAATTGGGACAGTGGTGTAAACCTGAAAAACGCTTGTGGCGGTGCACCCTAGAACAGTTCAGAGCGGATTGAGCATGAGGCGTCCTGTCCACACTACGACAACAGATATCATCTCATTAGCCCCATTTACCTTCATTGCTTCTGGCATGACCCTTTGGGTGAAATGGCAGCCATCTTTCACATTCGAGAGGCGCCATAGATGAGGGCTAACAATTCGCTTCCACGTGCTGCAGATTTGCAGACGCGTCCGTGATGGTCACAGGGCAGCGGGGCTATGACCGTGTGCGCAACGCCGTGATTGGCAAGATGGACGTCAAGCTAAAATACTTTGAGGAGGCGTTCACGTCTGAGCACTGGATGGTGCGCATCTACAAGGTGAAGAAAGCGCCCAACAGGGACTTCAGGAGGCGCAATCCGCAGAGGCGGAAGGCGGCCAAAAAGTCCACGGCAAACTGAGAGGCCCCTGCAGGACGGAGCATGTGCATTGTGAATTGCTGGGGAGCCCGACCGCAGCAGTCCTGCCAGGCCATCGGGGACTCCATTCAGGCTGATGTGTGAGACTGCCAGTGGAACCCATCGCTGGAGAGCGTCGTGGCTGTTCTGGATTGACGCTCTCCTGGCTGTAATTCTGACGGAGATCGTCTTGAAAATGGCAGTCCCCAGGAATTGGCGCTGGGTCGTGCATCCTTACCGCTTGTGGCACGGTGTGAGCTTCTGGATGTGCACGGGTTTTGGAGACTTTGTGTCACCAGTGGCAGTAATGCCCACATAGGTGGCAGCCACTCGCAGAGGGTTTTCTGTTTTCAGACACATGCAATGGAAGAGAAGTTTTATGCTCTAATGGTATGCCATCAGTGGTAGGCTGCGCCATCAGGACTGGAAAACGCCATTTCAAGCAATGTACCACAGTGGTACTATGCTACACACCTGCTTCACTCTTCTTATCTGTGCATAGCGACCCTACAACGTGTTTGCCAGGTGAAGAGGAATGCAACGCCGGTTGCAAGATTGGCAGCGGATCATATGTGTGGCCCATATTCTTTTTCGCAACGTGCTTCGTCCCACTAAGCAACCTCACAGACCGTGCCAAGCAAAGTACAGGTCTACCGATAGGGCAGCACTGATCTCAGCCCAGTTCAGGATGTCGGCGGGCTCACCGGGTGAAAGAAGCGCCATTGCAGGCGTAGTTGACAGTGAGGGTGGTGATCTGCGCTTCGAGGTGCCGCAACGTGGGCCCAGTTTGACTCTTTAGTATCTGAAAGAGCGACAGCAAGAGCCTTGGTGATAAACTTACAACAATTGTCCATCCCGTCGCTTTCCATACAGGCATTTATTGCGCCCGGCCATTGCCACCCTGCAATTCACTGTCTCCCACCGGTCTCGCCACCAACAGCGGGCCCGGATCTGACTAATCGAACTAATCGGACCTGACCAATACGACTGCATCACAAACTGTCAGCCCACCCAATCGACAATCACGCCATTAGTTGATAAGCCCCTGCCGGCACCTGTAGTCATACAACGTCAGCATGCGCCGCTCAGACGCCTGCTCCGCAAGCTCTTTCTGCTTGTCGCTGAACGTCCAGTGCCTGGGCAGCAGCCTCCGCACAAGGGTGTTGGAGGGCGACGCCTTGTTGAGGCATGACAAGTCGAAGTCGAGACAGTCCAAGCCGCAGACCACCTCCCTGAAATCCACATCCTGACGCTTCACCTTCTTTTCCACCGGTTTCTCCTCCTTTAGCTGCTCCTCCTACGAAACACCGCGGTTCTCTGAATGACGAGATGGCAGAGAATGGAAGGGAAGCAAACAGAGCAAAAGGGCAAGGGAAATGGCCAGATAAAGGAAGCTGACAAGGCAGCAATAAAATTGGGGCATTCAACGACGCACGTGGGGCGACGTCGGGTGATGTTTTGATTGCATCGACACTGATATCACTGCACATGGCACCCATGAAACCGCACGGAAACATGGCTTGAGGGTAGCGACCTAAGTCATGCTGAATGGTGACAGTGCCTGAAGTCTCCATAGTGCTAAGAGATGCCAAACACAATGGCTGTAGCAGCAGTTACAGGAGCTGTGAACTGCTGAGGTGGTGAACACACGCAGGAGAAGGCGAGATGGTGTTAGACAAGAGCAAAGAAAAGAAAGGTTCTGATGCTTTCGTGTTCAGAATGCTTTCTTTCCTTTCAGGGGGAGTCTACACCAGGGGTGAGCGTACGCAGCTCGAACGGAAACGAGGACGTCTGCCATACATTTGCGTTTTGGAATCGAGGGCGTGAACGTACCCACCGCGTTCATGCTTCAACAACGGAAACGTGGACGTGGACCGACCGTTTCAGTCATAGAAACGTCAATGCAAATGTTGCAGAATGTTTGCACTTCCAAAACTTGAATGAAAGGAGATGGGCGGGTGGCATCGTCGACGACCTACAAAGCTGTTCCCGTTTGCGATCTCCTTGGCAGCGATGCGCACCCACACTCAACCAACGACACCATAGGTCGCTTGGAGCCAAGAATGGGCGTGCACCACTCAAACGGATGCACAAATGCGCACAATATGTGTGGGGTTCTGGAACGGGAACGGGAACTTGTGCTTTACGTCTAGATTTTCAAAACGGTAACGAAAACGTGCGCCCTGCGCTCGGGTTGCCAAAATGGAACGCCAAAGTGCCATTCACGTTTCGTTGACGCTTCAGTTTGCGCCCGGCCCTGATCTGCGTGGCTCTAATTCAGGACGTACAAGCAAAGGCAACCATAACAGGTGCTGCGCCATGCTTGAACGATGTGTGCTTGAGGATCATGCCGGCAATGTATGCTACCATGGAGAACAGGTGCATGATGACCTTCACAAACACGACCAATACAGGATACCGGCCCCACACAATATCCCACAGAATGCTTTCCAGTGGAAGCTTTCCGCACCCTTCAGCGCAGTTACTGCCATGACGGGCAACAGCTGCAACATTTCGCCCAAGTCGGTCAAGGCCTGTCCCCTTTTGGACCCACCTTGCTGGGTTCCACCTCCTTCCTCTTTGCAGAGTTGCCCTTTCCCGTCTTCCAGTACTGATTGGGGCGAGTGAGCCGCCTCTGGAACGGATCCAGCCCATCGGCTGCCTGGTCCTTGTCCTCCTGACCCTTATTTGTGAAGGCCATCCTAAAGTTGTGCATCGTGGCACGTTTGTTTACACTGGCCATTCCATGGCCGCGCTTCCGCGCAGACCTGTCAACTGGCGTGCGGGCCTCCAGGGTTTGAAGTTCCTTGTTCAGCCTGAATTCCACAGCTTTCTCTTGGCAGCTTTTCATGCAAATTTTAACACAGCACAACACAGTCGAGTTCCTGAAACAGGTCCATTTCCATTAGCAATACCACTCAAGCGGACCTCGACCCCGGGAAATCTGCTCTGATCGCATTTGCTTTCTCACAGCGAAACACTGCCCTTGAGCCTTTCAGAGGATGCCAGGAACCTCCTCCAGTACTTGGGCAGCCGCTGTTGGGACACTGTGCTGTCAAACATGGCTGTGAAATGCCATTGTGCTCAATCCATGTCCTGTGTACGATCGTGTTCCAGGATGCGATTGTGTACGATCACTTACAAGCAGGAAGAACGACTCACCTCTCCACCTCCTCCCAGTCACTTTGTTCAGCAGCAAAGTCCCTTTTCCTCTGGAGGTTTGCCTTTTCTGCTGTCCGATTCATAATCACCTGTCCTTTTGCCCTCTTTTCCTCCACCATCTTTCTGACATCCTCTGCCGTGTACGTGAACCTGCAGGGACATAAATGGGGTTCCATGTCAGTGCAGCTAGAACAGACAACAAACAACAGATAAGTGGATAGACAACAAGACTCACAAGCAGCCTGTCCTTATAACAATTTCTGCATGTTGTACATTCTAAACATTGCTGCCAACACATGCAAAAGCAACGCTGGGTCACAACAAGAAAATCACTGCAGTTGTCAACGGTGCACCAGAAATCGTTATCTGAAGGGGACACATGGCAGGCACAAGAGAAAAAAAAGTCTTCATGGGAAGCATCTGTTCTGGCAGCAATGAATCGTACAGCCGAAACACCTGGGTAGCCATGTTGTTCCAGTTTGTGAGCTTGGCTGGTGCATACAGGCCACCTATTGTAGGACTTGGCAATGCAAGACTGACCACAAACACTACCATTTGTGACCAATCAAGTCCAAACAAACAGCAAGAGACGATGGGAAAGCCAGCCTTCAGGCCCCATGAAATGCAACAATGACAAAGAGGCACTTGATGGGACAAAAACGCACATGAATGCTCTAATGTTAGCTTCATGCTGGCCCCTCAAGGATAGGGACAATATACCCATTTTGAGCTGTGCATGAAATAAATAGCTTACAGCACCCAACAATGCAAATGGGATGGAGCAAAGCCTACCCTGTTCTGACAGATGCCATCCATGAGTATTTCCATCCTGTTGCTGTGGCGATATTCCTGGATCGTGGGGTTTGGGCTGTGACAAATATCAAGGGGCCGCTGGACTGGGCGGGACACTGACTGTTCTGTTGGATACACTGACAAGCTCACATAGAGTGCGACACGGGATTTGCCATTATGCTTCTCTGTGCAAAATGCCAGGGATTTGATTTCGGTTCAGTCCCTTACTGTGTTGCCTTGGAGATCTTCTCCCGGGCTTGCTGCACGTGTCTTCTGGACACAGGCGGCCTTCCATCCCTCTCACAGCAGGCCTGCCACCTCAGGAAATCCTCCTCTGTGGCGAGCTGGTTGGACACCATCCCCATCTCGCGCGTGTGCTCCCTCAGGCCCTCCCTCAGTAACAGGTACTTGTTTGTCGAATTAGACCTTGGTCCAAACCTGCAGCAAGCAAGAGCGAGTAATAAAACTCATTCTCAAGGGCTCGCAGCCGTTTTGTCCAGGGATGGAATGAAAACCACTATCACCTGGCAAGTGCACAGCCATTGCTTTGTCATATTTTGGCAAATGTTGCAATAGCAGCTGTCTCTCTTGCAGACTTGTAGGTTGGTCGAGTGCCAGAGGTGCAGAAAGATGGGCCACAGTGTGACTGTCCCCACTACCCAGGGGCGCTGTTGCTGGTTTTGGGAGACAATAGGAGAGGCCGATTATGGTGCCACCTGCATGCTCATGACAGCTTTGCCCCACTTCCATGGGTCCCTGAACAATTGTGAATGGGCCGATGCAGTGGCACGCCCAGGACAGCCAGAGTTGTCAGATGTGATCTGCACAAACATGGCGGCCTTCCCTCTGTTTATGCATGTCACCAGCTCACAAGAATCCTGACTTGAAGCGCTAAGCAACTCAAAAATTGTGAATGCTGAGCAATTGAGGTCCTCCCTGAATTGTGTGCACAGCTGAAAATCCCCTGTACTGCCTCATTCCTAAAAGCGATCAGCCTTACTTCTCCACATCGCATGTTTGCATCCAACTCAACATTCCGGAGTAAAACACTGGGCAATGTGCATCCATTCAGCCTGTTGTTGGCATACTTATAAGATTTCTCCTTCATGATGACCTCGACCACCTCAACTATCCTGTAGGCCCTCTGGATCGACCCACTGCTGGCATCCGCCTCTGCCATCCGCACAAAGCACTGTGGCAGTGTCCTTTCAAAGTGAGGCTCATTGACCCAGCGCTCCAACTGGGACCTGACAATCTGCACTGATAGCATCTCTTTGAGGTCCACTGCCTCATCTTCATCCTGAACAATTTGAGCACCATGTTTCGGTTTCAGTCCTTGGCAGCTTGCCCAATACAAAAATCTGGTTACTTGACACAGGTCCTATGGCATCCCCGCAACGACCCTGCAGAGCCCACAGCTGTTGTTCCTTGGGTTCTATCAGTCTCAAGTCTCAAGGGTGCCAGTCAGGCTGCAACTGAGTACTTCACCAAGTATATGAGTTACTTTCATGTGTAAATATGTGTGCCACTGATGTCCTCTCTTTTTGGTTCATGTGGCAACTCGCTGCACAACGTCCTGGAGTTGCACGGATAAATGCTGAGTCCAGTTACCAACCATGCGTGGCTGTGTGCTGGGACACCATCTGCCAGCTTTACATTCGTGTCACCTAGTCCACAGGCCCTATGCCAGTCCTGCTCGAGCCCCACAGAGCTTTCTCAACAGCAGACAACTGTGTGCAAAGATCCGCTCACATCACCAGCTGCGTGTGGTCCAATTGGGTAGCATTTAACCCATTCAGGGCATAGATTTCTACAGTTTGTGAACGTTTCTTGAGGTCCGCCCTGCACATAAAGCTTTCTTGTGGTGATGCTCCATGCAAGCCACTACCCTGCACACTCCATGCAAACACCTACAATATCTGTTCGGACCTTGATTTGCCCTGTTTTCGGCACGGTATGGCGACAGGCCCACATCTCTTCCACCAGAATGGGGGCAACTCAACTCCCCAAGCCCGACACAATGCTTTCGAATCCCAAACCAAAAAGAAACACTAGCGCACCTCCATCCCGGCCTGCGGTCTTTCCCGCCGTCCGCCGAACGCCTCCTGGCCCTTCCTGGGCCGCCGCTGGTTCTCCGAGTCCGAGTCGCTGATGACGCCCGCCAGGTTCTCCTCCTGCTCCGAGTCCTCCTCTTCCTCTTCGTCCCCCGCCTCCTCCTCGTCCTCCTCTTCCTCCTCCTCCTCTTCGTCCTCTTCCGCCTCGTCATCCTCCGCGTCGTCTGCTCGCCCTACCGACGCCTTGCGCTCCCTGGCGGACATCAGCTCCCGGATGGCGGAGTCCTTGCGATCCTTGCGGTCGCGGCTGCGCCTCGACGGCACGCGCTGGTCCTCGTCCTGCGCACATGTCAGGCCGCCCTTCACCGCCCACCCGAACCAATCACAACAGCCCAAATAGCCCGCAAGGGTCTCGCAGCGTATTCGGAATCGACAACCGAACTCTTGGTCAATGCCATTTGCCCCAGGGACAAAACAAAGAACCCATGCACGAACAGGGCGGTGACGCGCACGCGCTTGATCCCCACAGCGTCTGTTTCCAGAACGCTGCTTGCTCCTCGCAGTACGGGCCCAACAAAACTGCAGGCGGCCAAGGCGTAAACCGGCCTGGACCGTCGGAGCGTGTCGAGGCGCCCACCTCCTCCCCGTCGTCCTGGATCCGCTGCTGCTGGTGCAGGATCCGCCGCCGCTCCTTCTCCCTGTCACGCTTCTCCGCCCGCTCCGCCAGCTCCACCTCCCGCTCCCACTCCGTCATCGCCAGCAGCTTGGCCCGGTCGGCCTCCCCCTCCACCATGTCCTCCGGCAGCCGCGCATTCAAGTCCTCCCCGTCCTCCGGCCCGTCGTCGTCGCTGGCGTGATGAGATCGCCGCGACGGCGCTGCTGGGTCCCCGCGCCCCGACCCCTCGCTGCGCGGCGATGCGCCATCTCCCGGACGCCGCTCCGGCGATCGGATACCTGCGGCGTCGTGGGCTGGGAAGCCGCGCGGTGAATCCCGGGCGGTGGCCTCGGCGCTTGGCGGGGCGAAGCGGAGGGGGGAGTCCGAGTCCGATGAAGCGGTGCCGGACTTGGAGGAGCGGCCGCGGCGGCCGATCAGGTCGAGGAGCTCCTGGTTCAGGTTATCCATGCCGCCCATCGCGCCACGAGCCCTGCGACTGGGCTGGGCTTTGGAAACAAGAACCAGAGGCAAGAGCCTTCAACAGGGGGCTGATAGCAGAAGACGGCGTATATGCGATGTGGCAGTCGCCTACGGTATGCCCACTGAATTGAAATGTCGCTTGCTCTTTGCACAGCAACTGGCGGGGTCGGTTGGCGCCCTTTCCAACGGGCCAATTGGGTAGGCAGCTGTTAAATATAATTATCATCATTAGATTATAATGATTTTGAAAATACTGATTGGACGGAAAGTGGCTATGAAAAGAAAATTAATGATATGTGTTGTTATCCTAAGGTTGTGGATTGATGGCTGGGATCGTCACATGACCAAGCACAGAAGTTCAAACTGTGAGGGAGAAAAGAGTATCATGATGGAAGACAATCGGCTGGGAAGGTTGCTGGATGATGATAGGGGATCTCTGTTAGTTAGGGATATTTAAGACTCAGGAAAAGAGGCCTTTTCATGATTGATGTGGTTAATGGAAGAGTAGGGGACTAGATGAAAGAACTGGTTCTGACTAGGATGTGACAGAAGGAAAGATAAACACTATGGATTGTAAGGCTGGTTGTGTATGAGTGGTGTGTATGATTAAGGGTTATAATCGGTAATTATATGATTGACATGTTTCGTATTTCATGGCTGGCTGCGCTCGGAGTATGTTACAACTTTACACAGCCATGAAACTAATGAAAACCCACCCGCTTCATTCGGATAAGAAAACATGGCTGTTCTTGGTGAAATCCTGGCGATGAGGCTCACACGAGTCATGTCAACAAGATGACGGTGAAGCAATATGGATGCTGGAAGAATATGCATCAATGAACACCATGCGTTGATACCACTAGTAACAATTCTAAGCGTGTATGACTGAAATTGCACCCTGTTCGCGACGCCACATAATGACCACCGTTTCACTGGGTGGATCACTTATGCTTGATGGCTTGCGACTAGTGTGCATGTCAAAACGTGAATCGCTGCTTGAGATTGAAAGAAAAAAGACTGTGGTTGCAGAAAAATGGTGCTATGAAACTTGCAAAGGTTACTCCCACCAAGATGTTACTTTCCTTGGAGGGGCACACAGGATGTCTCTTTCCCTGGTGCAGCATTGAGCTTCTAGCCTATGCATACTCCTTTGCTTGAAGATTGGCGCATGTTTTATGAAAAGTTGGATTAGCCATTTCTGTGAGTGAATTCTGGTTTTGAATTTGATTCTTGAGGTAGTTTTCGATCACACTCATGTTTGTTGAGGACAACATGAGCTCGATGAAAGAATGTCATGCAATTCACATAGAGATGCCTTGGTCATAGTGTCTTGTCCGCAAGATGCAAGGGTGTGTTGTGGGGAAGTTTCGGATGTGTGTTTCCCAAAGCTTTACAGCACTGTGACCGCCCTCTACTTTCACTTTGGCTTGCAAGATTTGTTGTACTTGCACTTTGCAGTGGGGGCGTTTGGAAATGACCATATGCGGCACCTGAGTAGTCAGAATTTTGTTGTTTTGAGTTCTGAGTGAAAGGGAAGCTGTGGCATGTTTCAGATGTGGGCTGCACCTTAGTGATGAGGTGGCATGGGGTTGAATTGTCATATGGGCATTTGTGATTGATGACAATCCTTGGGAGTAAAAAGGGTGGATGAGTGGTTGCGAAAAAAGGAATTCTGAGTGGGGGTCGTTGCTGGCGGCGGCGGCAAGACTCTGTTGTGGGAAGGGCGAACAAATATGTAAGCCCAAGGCTGCTCGTCTGTGAGTTTGGTCCAAGGATGGCCGCAGCGGACTCCAAGGGAGCGCTGCAATCACCAGCCTCCAAAGCGCACTCCAAAGGATGGCCTTGAATGGCCATACCTTCAATATGTTTGCAACACCGCATAATGACCACCGTTTCACTGGGTGGATCACTTATGCATTATGGTGTGCGACTTGTATGCATGTCAAGAATATGGTTTCTATGCAAGGCATTCTGAATGTAGAAAAGGAAAAGAAAAATGTGTTTCAGAATTCACAGAATTGTTTCTCATGTGATGGGATTTTTGTGAGCATCAACTTGGTTGCTGTGGGAGATGCCATCCGATTTAGAGACAAGTGTTATGTTGAGGTCACGCTCGCAGCTGAAATATTTCTACATTGAGTGTATGGGCACCTTTAGTATATGTGTTATAGAGTGGGTTGCATTGTGGCGATGAGTGGGTACCTTTGAAATGTCGTATGGCTGGTTGGTGATGGATGATGGTCCTTGTCACGTGAAAAGGAAAGTTCTGTGGGTGCAAGGGAATTCGAACTATTCGGTTGCGGGGGCCGTTGCCACCGTCGGCAAGGCTCTTCGTTGTGGGAAGGGTGAACAAATATGTAAGCCCTGGGCGTTGTGTGTGTGGTGTGGTCTTGCGTCTAGCCGTGTGCCAACGCCGTTGAAGCATCGGCAATCGTGGATTCGCGCTTCCCGTGTGCACTCCAAAGGGGGCCGTTTGAATTATATCAACGGCTTTTCCTTCAAGATGGTTTCGGAGCCAAGTTAGGTCCTGGGGCAAGACGGCGGCAGACAAAGTGCAGGCACATCCCCAAGAGCTTTTTGGGGCAGTTTGCACGTTGTTTAGCTCAGAATTCGGTCAGCGATCGGCCGGAGTGTTGGACGGGTAGAGTTGCAGATTTTGCAACTGAGCGAGATCTACGGATGGCGAAGCGCGATTGAGGGTTGGGAGGCAGCGGCGGACAGCGCAGCAAGGTCCTTAGGGCAGCTCGAGGCTGTTTGGATGGTGATTGACCCGTCGTTCGGCAACCATCGGTGAATGGGCGTAAGTGAGAATCCCAGATTTTGACCACATCAGCGGCTTGCAAGCAACGCTCCAGTGGTGCGCGATAGTGGCAAACGGGCGGCCAGACTTCTGTGAGCAGCGGGGAGCCCTTTGCAAGCGTTTTGTGGCAATGGCAAGTGTGGGTCAGCGGGTCAAGCGCTGGCTCAACATTTTGCGGTGATGTGGTGTTTCGGTGAGGCGTGGATTTTGGCGAAGGATTGCGCAATGGGTGGCCGGCCAAGGAAGTTTGCAGCATGGCTCAGAGCTCTGCACAAGCTTCCCAAGACGTGGCTATGGCCGACGCTTTGGGCGAGGGCAGCGCCGGGAGGTTGAAGGGGCCAAGGCGGCGGATGGTCGAGGGGGCAGAGCCACACCGCAGGGGCTCAGAGTTCTCCCCCATTGATTGGGCCCATCATTTGTTGGAGGTCAGGCCGCTTGAGGTGGAGGTACAACTACTGGGGCTGCACTTGTGTACAGGGATGCAGAGGTGACGAATTCGGTGACTCCCGAGGCTGGTGAAAGCGCGCAAGTGGACCCAAGAAATTTTGATTTATGAATTTATCATGATGGGACAACCGATTGCTTGGGGATTCTGATGGCACAATGGGTTATGAAGAAGCTTGAAAGTGGCTTGGTTAGTGCCATGATTATTGTGTTGATGAAGGTTTGTTGGTTTGTCACTTGTTTGGGTTTGATTTTATGGGAATGGGCGTTGGAAGTTTGCATACTTTCATGGGTCTTACCATATTGCAACACCAAAGCTGACCGCGGCTCTCAGTTCTTGGTGATGCTTCTAATAGGAATGGCTCACTCTGTGATGGTTTTCCATAGTGTGGTGCTGAGTTGATGATTTTCCAGCTAGCACATGCCAGCTTGTTCTTCAAAACATCATTTTGCTCATCATTTTGCTGATGTTTCTTTCCAGCAATAGAGATCACCCAATTAATGGTTTTCTAGATTTCAATCCATGTGCTGATGTCTCTTTCCAGCCATGGACAGCATCTATTTTAGTAACCCTAAGGAACATGTTGGGATGTTTCTTTCCCCATCATGAGGTTGTGTTGGTGAATTGCCCAGCCAGCCTATCCTTTGGTTTTATATTGATTCAGAAATATGGTGCTAGCTCATTGGAGAGAAAGTCTACCAAGTCCATTGCGTGCGATGGTGGGTATGGGCCCACTGTCAATTCGGCGTTAATGGGGGAGGTGTTGGGTGATAGCAGTGGGAGTGGTAACAAGAGATGTTTCATGATCATGTTATGGTGTGCCATGGGATTTTAGGTGGTGAGCTGATTATGGCAAATGGTTGATGTTGGCTATTCCTTGGGGTCCTCTTGTTCGAGGAAAATATGGGCCCACCAAAGTTCGGAGTGTCTCACAGATGGAAACGTGGGAGAGCCCATGTTCGCAACACCGCATAATGACCACCGTTTCACTGGGTGGATCACTTATGCATTATGGTGTGCGACTTGTATGCATGTCAAGAATATGGTTTCTATGCAAGGCATTCTGAATGTAGAAAAGGAAAAGAAAAATGTGTTTCAGAATTCACAGAATTGTTTCTCATGTGATGGGACTTTTGTGAGCATCAACTTGGTTGTTGTGGGAGATGCCATCCGATTTAGAGACAAGTGTTATGTTGAGGTCACGCTCGCAGCTGAAATATTTCTACATTGAGTGTATGGGCACCTTTAGTATATGTGTTATAGAGTGGATTGCGATGTGGCGATGAGTGGGTACCTTTGAAATGTCGTATGGCTGGTTGGTGATGGATGATGGTCCTTGTCACGTGAAAAAGAAAGTTCTGTGGGTGCAAGGGAATTCGAACTGTTCGGTTGCGGGGGCCGTTGCCACCGTCGGCAAGGCTCTTCGTTGTGGGAAGGGTGAACAAATATGTAAGCCCTGGGCGTTGTGTGTGTGGTATGGTCTTGTGTCTAGCCGTGTACCAACGCCGTTGAAGCATCGGCGATCGTGGATTTGCGCTTCCCGTGTGCACTCCAAAGGGGGCTGTTTGAATTACATCAACGGCTTTTCCTTCAAGAACCCCAAAATGGCATGGATCAACGTCATTTACTGTTTTGGGTGTGCACCTTGACGTTTTGGAAGGGCAGTTGGACTCGATCACTGATCGCTCATTCCGAAGATGAACGGGACAATTCTGAACGATTCAGTCAAATCCATCATAACCTGTGATAGACAAAGAGCCATATCAATACGATGAGCTGGGGTAATGAGTGGACAAGTGATAGCTGCGCTGATTCACAAGGGGACATTATGCACATTGATAGCATATGGATATCGGCATGAGACAGGGCCTGATGATCGCCCTAAAAATAGCTCAGTACATTGCATGATAGTGTGCTATGAATCATGCTTCTGACCAACATGACACAACCAAAATGCGCGCAATCACACTGGGGCGTACTCCCAGACCTACTGTGGTACATGCGCAAACGCTCCGTATGTTACGGCATGCCGCAAAAAGATTCATGTGCAATGTCAACCTTGGTAACTATACGATCACTTGAAGGGGTCCCCTGGGGACCCGTTCTGGAGGGGTAAGAGCACGCGGGGAGAGTGTCGTGGCGCGAGAGGCAAGCTGGGGAACTCGCTGCCCAAGAACCACTCACCGAAAGTCGAAAGGACTGCGCACATGGCGGACCTAGTCGGCGCACCTCCCATAGGCATGTTGGCCCAAGATGTTGAGGCGCCGCCTCCCCAAGGGCAGCTGATCCCCTTAGTAGCGAGGCTGCATAATTTACTTGCTGATTATTATCTGTTACTCTACTAGCAAGGAAGTACTATTCTATGCTAAACAACCATTGACTAATATCTTCACTAGTGCGATCATGAAAGGTCTCTAGAGTGCTAGGCTTTGCCGTGCTTTGATTCTGTATTCTATTACTAAATTCTCTAACAATATCATGCGCTGTGTCGCGGGCTGCGTCAGCCCTTGCATCTGACAATCTTAATTCGTGTCTTATCACGTTGATACTTTGTTCAAGTGATGTACTTCTTCTCAGAATGTAGTCTAACCACTGGGTAGGCGTCCAGTCAGACTGGGGTACCTGATCATTTTCGCCCGCCACTGGGAGTGCTGCCACCGGACCGGCCGACAGAGAAACATCTCTGTTAATCGTTAATTAACTGAAAATAACGAAAAGGTGAAAATTAACCAAAATTAACGATTCGATTTTTCGGGGATTTTTGGGTTTTAAATACACTTATAGTTTATGAAATTCGCTATTAGAGAGTATGTTTGTATTTTATTTCAACCTATGCATACTAGATTTTCAACTAGCCGCAGTTGTTGTGATTTTTTTGGATTTTTTCGTTTTTTCTGAAATTTTCTCCCTTTTTCTTTAACGAAATTTAACGGACAGCTGATAAAAATTAACGAATAAAATTTAACGGACCGGATGGTATCTTTGAGTGGCCACCTCTACTCGCCACGCCTCCGCTCTCAGTGCCCCTTGCCCCAAGCACGGCGCCTCCCGTGCCCGCGGCGGCGAACCCGGCCGGCGCACCTCCAGGAAATGGGCCATAGGCCCTGGCCTGGCTGCTAGCGGCATCCCTGGGGGGGAATTGCGGTTGCGCGCTGTCAGCGAAGGGCGCCGCGCCATGGCCGGCGGGACCCAGCGCCATGGTGCGCAGCGCCTCCCTCACCGCCGTGCCCGTTCGTTGGGTGTTGTTGTTCATTCAGAAACATGGCCGGGAGGTACCTTCGAACGGTCCACGTGAACGCGTCTGCTTGCACACACCAAAGTTAGTGATCGGCTATTTCTGGATGGCTCCATGGTTTGACGGGTGCAAGGATGCACATCCCGCGACTGTATGGCGAGACCAACGAGCCACGGCGCCTATCTCAAACATTCGTTTCGTTCGGCGTTTCGGGTCGAGTGATATAGAACGGACTTTCAGCATTGCTGCTTGAGTTCAATGCTGGTCTGGTTGGCACTCAAAGCAGGGGCAGTTCATGAACGGGGACCGGGTGATAGCCAAGACCGAGATTGCCGGTCGGACCGCACGGTGGTCGGGCCCAGCCCGCTGCCGGGCGAAATGAATCAGCCCACTTCCTTCGGCCCCTCGCCAGAGGTGGCCACTCAAGGGTGCCATCCGGTCCGCTAAATCCGGTTCGTTAATTTTTATCAGCTGTCCGTTAAATTTCGTTAAAGAAAAAGGGAGAAAAATTCAGAAAAAACGAAAAAAATCCAAAAAAATCGAAAAAAACCCAAAAAATCACAACAACTGCGGCTAGTTGAAAATCTAGTATGCATAGGTTGAAATAAAATACAAACATACTCTCTAATAGCGAATTCCATAAACTATAAGTATGACTAAAACCCAAAAATCCCTAAAAAAACCAAAAATCCACTAATTTTTGGTTAATTTTTGTCTTTTTTCGTTATTTTCCATTAATTAACGGAAAATTAACGGAAATTAATCTCTGTCCGCTATTAACGGATCTGGGTGGCCACCTCTAGTCCCCGCAGGTGGCGTTGGGATCATCGTTGTGCAATTTGTGTTGCCATGCAGTCCGGCGCCACGGTAGCCTTCCATCGGCGGAATGAACCAGCGTTTCCAAAATGGAACTCGTAGAGCTTCCACCGTGAGGCTTCAAACAGAGTGGAGCTGCAACACCAGCAAAGTCTCGGGGAAAAACAAGGAGACCAAGTTTGCATTGGCCCCAAGTCGCTCGTGCTATCCGAGCCCCTCCACGCCGGAGGTCGCCAGCACCGCTTCTCCTTCCTTAGCATTGAGCCAGAGGCGGTCTGTCATGCCTGCATTCATCATCCAAGCGGGACACCCCTGGGTCACTTTTTAGGAAGTCATCCGACCCAAGGTTTACCCCAACAACACGAAACCAGCAAACACAATGCGAATGTTGTACGCTCCTCGTCAGTCGGGCAGCGAGCCTCCCGACCGTTTGTGTTGCGCACGTGAGACCGGTTGCGCCCCGTCTCATTCGCGACTGAGCTAGACCATGGCAACACCATATCTGGCCATTCTGTGCGGGTTCCTGAGGCCTCACTAAGTGCCTCGGAGTGCTCCCCACGGCGCAGGTCGATGCGAAGCGTGGTGCCGAGCATTGCGAAGGGTAGGCTAAGGCAACGAAGGCCTTTTCAACCTCCTTGGCCATTCCATTTCGACTTGTTGCTGCACCATTTCCTTGCATTATCCTTTAATCCGTAACTCTACAAACATTGTAAGCTTTGAAACTTGATTCTGCATCACTTCCAAGGTCGCTGCGCACGTTCAAGCAGGTCGCGCTTTCGAGCGAGAGCCAACGAGGCTCCGAAACCACTTTGTGAAGCTCGATCGAGCTCCACTTAATCAATTTAACATCCCATCTCGCATTGACTCAGCTCGAAGTCGTGTGGACTTGAGCGTGCCCACCTTAGGGTCATAGAATCCGCTTGAAGAAAGATTGCTCTTACAATGCTTGAGGTTTACAAGACTTGCAAATGGTAGATACAAGTGCTGAGTCGAAAGACTCAACCCTTTATATAGTCTCGAGGACTTTGTTCCGGAAATATCTTGATACTACTAGTAACACGCTTAGTAATCCATCATAGAGCTGTCTCAAATATATTCTAGAGACCTGGCGACTATTTTGTATAGTAGTTCATGTACTATATTAGTCTTTTATCCAGAATCTTATAGTAAATGGCATAACTTCGTTATGCCTTCCCTCTCAAGGGGATGTCGGGTCTTTTCATTCTCTTGAGGATGTTCTAGACCTTTCCATGAGACATGGTGCGTCCTTATGATAGATTACATCAGTGTGGTGGTACAACAAGTCTATTCCCGTCCGATAATCAAATCCAATTTCATTCCCGTTTCTCAAATCAAGTGTTGCGCACCCTATTGGGTGCGCCCCAGGACCTGCCCACGAGGGGCACGCAGAGAGCGAGCAAGGAACTCAAACGGAATGTTACATTGGAAGCGTGAACCACAGTTATAATCAGGTGTTCATTTACTATAAACAGCAACAAATCAAATTATAGACACACTACTCCCCTAGTGTATCTAGTAAACCCAAATCTCACCCCACTATCGCAGTACAACAAAATGAAGTGAAATCTCCAGTAAGACTGGATCCACCAGAATTCACAACATCACTTCCCCCCATAAGGAAGTGGCTGTCCCGAGACACGGAGCAAGTGAAGTAAAGAAAAACCCGATGAAACCCCTGATATACAAAGGCCAAATAGAAACAAGGCCCCCGGCACCAACGATGTGCTCATGTACGGCCGGTACGGTGGCTCAGTTGCAACCTATAGATCCAAGTCCGGTTCGGCGCGCCGAACGCGATTACCCCCGAGACATAAGACCCCATCACCAACTGTAACCATCCCACCGCATCAACGACCAGCACTCGGAACTCCCCGGCGACACCATCACTTGTTCTGTTTTCCTTTTGTTTTCCGGGATCGCTTTGGCTCAGATGTAGCGACCCAGCGCAGGTAATCCTCTAGAAGGGAGGAAGCATTATGGAGATGCGATTCAGGCTCCCAGGAAGCCTCAGTCACTGGATGACCTTTCCAGAGGACCTGATAGAGGCGCCGGGCTCCTGTGCCCTTATGCCTCAGAATCGCCTCCACCTCATTCTCCTCCTCTCCGTCAACCAATATCGGGGGAGGTGGCTTCTCCACCCGTGCGAACCTCTCTGAACGGACATGTCTCCGCAAGTTGGAGACATGGAAGACTGGATGAATCTTCCAACCTGAGGGAAGATGCAACTCGTAAGCCACTGAAGAAATCACTCTGACTACCGGAAAGGGACCGACCCAGCGTCGTCTGATTTTTGACGGAAGATGCTGGTCGATACTCAAATTCCGCGTGGCCAGTAATACCTCATCACCAACCTCATAACTCTCATCCCAACGTGACTTATTCGCCTGATACTGAGCACGGCGTTGCGCGTGGGCAAGGTTGGCTTGTGCTTCCTCCAGGGCAGTCTTCATCCGTTCCACCATCTGTTGTACAGCTTCTACTCGGGAGGTTCCATGTCCTTGTAATATCGATATAAGCAAAATTGGATGGTCTCCCGAGTTCAGGAAAAATGGTGAATAACCCGTGGCCACATTTTCAGCGTTGTTCGCGGCGAATTCCGCTAACGGCAATTGCTTCACCCAGTGTTGTGGATCTCGTTCAACATACGGTCGTAGGAAGTTTTCCAGCGTTTGTATGGCCCTCTCACTCTGACCATCCGTCTGAAGATGAAACGCTGTACTGAACCGGAGATCAGTGCCCAGCAGATCAAATAGACCTTTCCAGAATTTACTGGTAAATTTCGGATCTCGGTCAGATATGATAACCTCTGGTAGACCGTGTAGACGGAAGACATGATCAACAAACAACCGGGCATATTCCATGGCTGTTACTTCTTTTCTGCATGGGGCAAAGTGAACCATTTTGGTGTAATGGTCCACAAATACTGCTATAGCAGTATAGCCATCCGATTCTGGTAAGTCAGTGACCAGATCGGTTGTCACCTGAGCCCATTTCCTTGAGGGAATTTGTAAGGGCTGCAGAAGACCGGCTTTGACTCTATTATCCGACTTCATCTGCAAGCAGGTCGGACAACTCCTGACATATGAAGTAACATCTCCTCTGAGTCCATGCCAATAGAATTGCCTGTCCACTTGTTCCAAAGTTTTGCGTATGCCCACGTGTCCAGCAGTGGGACTATTGTGGCATTCCCTCAATATGTTCTGATGCAAGGACGCGGGTACAACGATCTTCACTTGACCATGTTTCTTTATCCCGATCAATCCACTGGGTGTCAACAAGTAGTCATCCGCTCTTTGACTTTGCCGTAAAGTGCTCAACATTGTCCCCAGACGTGGATCTGCCTCATATGCTTTGATCCATCTGTGGCACTCCTCCTGATCCATCTCTATGTGAGTTGTCACGGTAAAGAGGGAACCGTATTCTCTGTCTCGTGTTCTGCCGGTTCCACTATACTCCTCTGACTCCTACTCAGAGCATCGGCGATAATGTTTGCTTTTCCAGGATGGTACTTGATCATGGGATTGATCGACTGAAACAACCCCAATTGCATCCACCTGGTCTGCACCCGGGTAAGCACTGGCTGGTCCATAATGCGGTTTAACGTTTGGTGGTCGGTCAGAATGACCACCCTGCCAGGACAGCCCTCCACATAATGTCGCCAGCCCTGTAAGCAGTACGCCATTGCGGCCAGTTCACGTTCATAAGCAGAATACCTTTGTTCCGTCGGCTTGAGTCGTCTACTCAGAAATGCGACTGGTCTCAAACCATCTCCCTGATCCTGTAACAATGCACCTCCCGCACCTGTGCCCGAGGCATCGGTGAAAATCGTATACGGGAGTTTAGGATCTGGGAAAATCAGAATTGGCGCACGACAAAAAGCCTCTTTCATGGCAGCAAACGCGTTTTTCTGATATGGGCCCCATTGCCATGCCATCTCCTTCTTCGTGAGATCAGTCATAGGCCTAGCAATGTCACTATAATTCCGAATGTATCTCCGGTAATAATTCGTGAACCCCAAGAACGAACGAATGTCTGTTACGTTCTGGGGTGTGGCCCAATCGCGTATTGCCTGCAGTTTGACCTCTGTCGGTGTTAGTCCTCCACCACATATCTGGTGTCCGAGGAACTCCACTGAATCCTTGATAAACTCATATTTACAAGCTTTTGCAAAGAGTCGATGTTCCCACAATTTCTGCAGCACTTGGCGCACGTGTTCAGTATGCTAGTCTAACGTGGCAGAATATATCAAAATATCATCCAAGAAAACAAGGATGAATTGGTCGAGATACTCTCCTAGGAGATCGTTCATCATGTTCATAAACTGTGCTGGGGCATTGGTAACACCGAAGGGCATCACCAAATACTCGAATAGACCCCAGCGAGTTTTGAATGCCGTCTTCTGAACGTCTCCTTCTCGCACCGGTATCTGCCAGTAACCAGATTTCAAATCGATTTTACTGAACACTTTTGAACCGCCCAGACGATCAAATAACTCCTCCGGTAACGGGAGGGGATATTGATTCCGGATCGTCTTTTTGTTCAGCCAGCGGTAATCCACACAAAACCGCAAGCTTCCATCCTTTTTAGGAACGAATAGGACGGGTGCGCCGTATGGGGATTCGGAAGGGCGAATAAACTTATGCTCGAGTAGCATTTCAATCTGCTTCTTCGCCTCTGCCAACTCGAGCGGGCTCAGTTTATATAGGGGCCGATGGACTGGAGGGACGTCATCCTCCAAATCTATCTTAAACTGGTGCCCCTTTCGTACAGGTGGAAGCCCAACCGGTAATTCATCCGGAAAGACATCGGAATACTCCTTGAGAATTCCCTTCAACTGATCAGGGAGATCCTCTCGCTGTAATTGCGATGAGTATAAGTCCGATTGGGTCTTCCCCTCACGTTCGTCCACTGGTTCCGTCACCTTCCGAATCATCCCCATAAAAGCCCGTGTTTGAGGCTTTTTCCTCAGTAATCGACTCATTTGTTTAGCACTGATCATGGTCACCAATTCCTCTGATGGTACCCTTTTCTGTGTGGCAAGGGGTAGTTCAATCCACTTTTGTCCTTGCTCGACAGTTACTACCCCGCGAGTCCAATCAATGTGGGGATTCTCCTTTTGTAACCAGGGGATACCCAAAATCATAGGTTTTTGCAGACCAGGGAATACTTTCGCCTGGACTGTTCCCCGATATCCACCACATTTGAATCGCAACTGGACTTTGCCTTCTGTCTGGGTTTTGGTACCATCAGCCATGGTCAGCGTATCAGGAAGGGGATCCTCCTCCACTTTCACCTTATGAGCTGCACACACCTGAGCGGAAATATAATTTCCGGTCGATCCAGAATCGATCAGGAACCTCCGTGTTTTCCTGCCGATACGACCGATTAACTCAAGTGTTCTCAGGTGCGCTCGCCCACATTGACTGGCACCAAATACCGAAATGCCAGTCTGTGGTCTCTCCTTGGTTACTTCCCCTGTGGAACTGTCGGGCGGTGAGTCTGCCTCTCTGCAATACTCCCGCCGAACTGCCTGTTTCCGTTTGGTCAGATCCAACCCCGCGCCTGCCACTGGAGGTGGGGAAACTGGCGCTTGTCGCTGTTGTTCCACAGATTTAGGAAGCACTTGAGGATCCCTTTTCTTTTCCCCAATTAAATGGTTCCCCATCTGGCTCTCGTTATTTCCCTCGTTCAACTCTACGGGTTCACCCTGGTGCTGCACAGGTATGGGCAAGTGCGACCAGGTTAGGCGTTTCCCTGCTTTTTCGCCTGCATTCCACACTTTTTCTGCATTTCCTGCCAGATTGGATATTGGCGGAATGTGTGGTCTCCTCCACAGGAGAAGCAGTGCACTTTTTGCTGGGAAGCCTCTTTGTCCTGTTTCTTCCCCTTTTTGCCCTTGCCTTTGCCTTTTCCTCTCTGCTGTCCCTGACTCTGGATAGCGTTCACCTGGCTGGGCCCCGCAGGTTGAGGTTGAGCCTCAACAGAGTGGGCAGTCCCTTTCTTACCCTTCTGCCCGCTCTGCGACTTCTGCTGATTCCCCCGCGACGTATCAGCAGTCCCCCTATACATTTCCATCCGGAAATGCGTTTGGCAGCCTCCAAATCGCCCTGTACGTGCGCCCCAACGTGTTCTTGCAGATGAGGCGTCAGACCGCTCATAAAGGTGTTGAACGCCTCTTCCGCGGTCATTCCCGGTAGCCTACATTGTAATTCTTGAAATTTCTGAATGTAGGTGGCCACCTTTCCCGTCTGTCGAAGTGCCCGAAGGGTTTTGCGGGCCTCCTCCATCTCTGTGACGGGTTCGAATGCAGCAATCATTGTGGTGGAAAAGTCTGTCCAGTCCAAGAAACGCGGCCGTTGATTCCTCTTGATTGATACCAGCGCCGCATTCATCCATGCACTGGCTGCCCCCTCAACTCGCATCGCCACTATATCCAGCCAGTCAGTCTGGGGGTATTTCATGAGCCGCATGTAACGCTCCATGTGGCTCAACCAGACACGGACACCAGGACGACGTCCGCCACCGTATCGAGGAGGGGCGTCCAATTTCATTTAGCCCACTCCCACTGCAACAGCTGCATCGACAATGTCACCACCTCCACTGGTTCCAGCTGCCGCAGGATGGGTGTCCTCTGTTCCCATATGGGACACCATACGTGTAGCGGGAACTACCCGGGAATGCGAAGTATGTTCGGGCTCGGCTCCCAACGTATACCCAATCAGCGGGGGGTTTTGGGGTTTCAAGGACTCCGGTGAGCCCTTGGGTACAGTGTGACCCATGGGAGAGGTAACGGAATCCCCCAATAAGGGTCGGTATGACGGCTCAGGTACTGACTCCTCATACAGCGTGTGAGGGAGTCGATCTGCAGGAGAGACGGTATCTGACACAGATTTCTGCTCCTCTGTCACCAACGCATGAACCTGTGTCTCCATGTCCTCCATAGAGGCTATGATAATGGCCTGGCGCTTAGTCATCTCCGCAATCCGCTCACGGAGCCGCTCATGATCACGATCCGTTTGCGTCGTGAGCTGTACAATACGCGCGTCGATTGAGTCAGTGGACTGTTGGCTCATTGTGAGGATACGGTCTATGTCCTTTCCCCACCCCTCAGACATTCCCGTCATCTGGGAACTCATTTTGCGCAGAGCCTCCTGCAATGGCTTCTGCGTCTCAGGGATCAACGCACGCAGACGGGTCAGGTCGTTATTCAGGTCTTTTCTACAGTTCTGCACCTCAGCCAACAATTCCCCCTTGGAGACCTACATTTCCCGTTTCAGGTCAATCTCCCCCTGTACCTTACCAGCCTAGGTCTCAACCTCATCTGCAAACTGTTCCCTCACAGTATCCCTTTTCAGGGATTCGATCTCCTCCTCGTGGAGATACCGGAACAATTCGCCATGCTGAGTGGCTAGTTTTTCTACTACGGTACGCGCCGCCTGGTCCACCACAGCTTCCGTATGTTCATGTCGGTGTAAATGGAGCACCGACAGAACAGGGATGGCACCACCCTGGACCTGAGAGGGTCCTGGCGGTGGGGACTGCACTACAAGCCGATCATCAGGCTCACTGACCAGAGAAGGCCGCACTACAGCAACGGTCTGGGGAGCTTGGTCAACACTCTCCGCCCCATTCACCTGCATGTCATCACCAGACCCAGACATGCCGATGAATCTCTCTCACTCACACGTACAGACAAATCACCACAATCCACTCCCTCACCCTCTCACACCACACGTCAGACCCAACTGTATGCGCCCAGCAGAAATGTCCTGTGCACCGGACACTGAACGTAGTCAGTCGTGGTAGTCTGGGGCCTTTCGTGCACCCCCAGGTACCCAGCTGTAGGTACTGTAGTCAGCCTAGGTCCTAAGCTCCCCCGGTCAGACACAGAGCAGTACTCCGATCCCCTGAGGACGACCCCCAGGCTCACGGTACTCTGGGGCCCTAGCCAGGGCAAGGGGAGCTGGGATCAGCGGTGGGACGCCGCCTTCCCTGTGTGTGCCGCAATCCCAATAGACCCAGCTCCCGGGAAATCAATCCCATGTCTCCCTGGTACAGCGACCGACCCGAAGGTCTGCCTGTCCTGCCCAGGATCGAGAGTCGAGGACGGTAGGGACACAGGCACCCCTAACTACGACACCTAACCACACACCCGAGTATCCCGCCAGCTTCAACCTGCGGTGGAGTAGGCAGGCGGGGACCCCGTAGTGGTGGCAGCTATATGGGCCCCGGACTGGTCCCTATTGGACCCTATTGCCTCGGGTTACCCGCGCTGCCGGCTGGCTTTTGTGAGCCCTATGCCTTAACAGCGCCCTCTACCACTCCCCCGTCCAAACTTCGGGTCCTGGCGACCCCGGATCTGGTGCACTGGCACCCTAATGACCCTTATGAGCCGACACGAGGGCTCCTAGGGGTGTATTAAGGCCCACTGGGTAGTCAGGCCAAGCTCAGCCTTTTTAGTCCACAGGGCTAAGCAGCCCTAGCTGGTCGTAGGCAGCTCCACCACACAAGGGCCGCTGGTGCCTGCCCTGTGCTCACCAAGTCGACAGGCAGGGAGGTCCCTATTGGGATTAGTCCCAAACCTGGCCTTGCAATGGCCACTGCTCACACCAGGCCACCAGCCGCTTGCCAAGACCAACCCAGCCCCAGGAATCCTTCAAGGTCAACTCCAAAGCAAGGGAATCAGCAGAGGTATCCCTCCCCCAATTGCTCAACACAGGGAACAACAACAGAATCCCTGCACAGAGGTTCCCCCAACACTCCAATTCCAGGACCCAGCAGCATAATAGCACACCAGAATAGCAAAAAGAAGCGGGAAAACAGCACTCCCACTCCTCAATCAGGTGCAATTGTGCAGGGAACACAGCAGCAGTCCCCCCCCCAGAAACCTCAATTCCGGAACTTCCCACGTGTAACCAGACACGGCAGTGGTACTGGGGCAATTCAGAGCTGCCCCAGCACCTGTCTGGCACCCTGGAGGCCTGCGATTCCCTCACACAGCACCACTTGCACTCACAGGTTCACTCTCCAGTACGCCCAGTTCCAACCACTGCCACCCAGTACACGCACGGCCAGCCGCTGCCAGCTAGTACTCGCACACGCACTCGCACAGGCCGGCGCCCCCTCTCGGCATACGGCAATTGCCAATCGCACTGCGCAGTCCTGCCACTCGCACTGCGTCACACTGCAATGCTGTTAAGGAAATTTGAGGGGGTAATCAATTCCCCGCTTAATTCCATCATTAAGGGAAGTGAAAGACCATTATTGAGGTCACCAACGAATCTGGGACGTTTGGGCACTTGGGCCCCAAGGTTTCTAAGGGAAAGTCCCTAGTGTTGGACTTCCCTCTTTATTTAGAAGCCTTTGTCCCCTTACAGTACTGTGGGGGACCCTTTTATTATGTTATTGGTCTTAAAGGGGACGGTCCCCCTTGGCTCCGGTACGTGGGGGAGGACCTGGGGCTGAGTCATGCCCCGTTTTGGTTATGTGGCCTCCGGGAAGTTTCTAGATGCTTGGCACAATATAAAAAGGGCAGTTGTTTGCCCTTTGTAACATTCGTTTCTTTCAGTGACTGATTGTCAGTCGTGCCCACGCGAGGCGTACCCCGCGGTACGCCTCCCTTGTTGCATCCGCCCCCGTACAGCCGCCTCCGCGCCTGCCACGGGCCGCGTCCCCTGAGCCCACCGTGCGGACCGTTCCAGCGAGCGTCCCGACCGAGCGCCACCCGGGGCCCGAACATTCCGGGCCGGGTGAGAGGGGGATCGACGCCGTCGCGTCTCCCCACCGGACGCCGCGAGAGGCCGAGGACCGGCGGCACGAGGCCGCCGAGATTCTGGCGCATTGCGCGCCGTTGCATTTGGTTTCAGAGCCGAGTGACGAGCCGGACGAGCGGAAACGGGACAGCAAGGGCAAAGGAGTCGAAGGGACACCGATTGGAGCCCTCCAGACCGCGGGCGAGCGGCGATTGGAGCTCGCCATCCCCGCCCATTACGATCCCCGAGGCCGGAATCGAGCCGTCCGGCCTCGGCGAGGCGAGTCCGCCCGCGCAGCAGTTGCCAGGGAGAGCGCGACCAGTGCCGCGCAGCGCGCCCCGGAGCGGAGCGCCGTTGACCGAGCGCGAGCCGGCCAGAGCGGCCGCAGCGCCTCCCCCCCCCGAGTCGGACATTGGGAGTGACGTGACAGCCGATTGGCGGCGGTACGGGTCGGGTGCCGTGCCGCGCAGTGCGCCACGTGATTGACAGTTGCGTTGAGAGTGACGTGTGGCTGCGAGTGATGTGTGGCTTGCCGTGCGGAGTGCTGAGTGGATCGTGAGTGATCGGAGGCGTCCCCGTGAGGTGCCAGTGCGTGTCAGAGTACAGTAGGGGTCCCTATATAGCGCCCCCCTAATAGCGCCCCCGGCCCCCAATAGCGCCCCCTTTTCTGGCTTGTCACCATTTTTATAGTACTTTATGCAGCTTTGCTGCACAGTGGGACCTCAAACTACTATTGCGGACAACCAAACACACCCAAGAGACGTGTCTGGTGGACTGATGGCGCAGTGGCCATCTGTTTCAACGAACTTGGCATATCGCGGATGGGCGGACGGCACGTCCGGTGCGTCCACTGTGGGCCCGGGCCCAGGGCCTCCCCAGGAGGCCAAGGGAGGTGTGTGTTCCATGGCGGATCTCCATCTATGCACAGCGAAGTGGGCACTGCCCACCTGACTCCTTGCAGCCAGCAGAATGGAGGGATAGGGAGGGGTGTCCAATGCTGCGGCTTCCATTCTTTCTCTCTCATCATCATCATACAAATCTATCTCCATATCCCTGCTTGTATCCTCATCGTTGCTTGGAGTTCCGTCTTCCATGAAATCCGGGCCGCAGGGGTATCCATCATTGCAGTCGCCCTCATCATCATCAAAAAAGCTCTTGATCAATTGCTTTGGCATCACAACCGATTTGTGCACCGGGCGCTTTGATGCTCGCACTGGCCGACAGGCTGGGCAGTAGCGCCTCACACAGCAGCCTCCCCATTGCAAATCCTTACCACACGAGCAGGATCCGCACTATGCATGCATAAGGATATTGCAGCCAAGGCATCTATAAACTGCAAAGGACGGTGGTCCATTTTGGCCGTCGTCCCCGGAGATAACACAATAAATTCACCCTCAAACATGCAGTTGAGCCATGTCAACAGCCTCAGCACCTCAGCAGTTGAGAGTGCACTCAACGAACAAGCTTTGCCCCTCACGCGAACGGGCTCTTCACAAAGAACTGCTTGGCACGCCGACAAGACCAACAAAATAGCGGCAACAGCAAGGGGAAGCTTCAAAAGGGTAGCAACACCACCACTGCCAGCCAACCATGCAAGTATGTTTGTGGAAACTCTTGCAGGTTCCGCTCAGAGTACCCCAACTGGTCGCAACTACTTCTTAACGGTCGACGAAGTCAAAACAGAAGTCAGGTCCCAGGGTCAGGGCTGCCTTGTCCACAACACGTTGGTGTATGATACGGGGAATGCTTCTCTCCGCCTCGACAAGGCTATACAATGACGAGGCTTGATGTGTTCTGGTCGGCAACTAGACCATGCTGGAGGTGCTGGTCTCGAACGGCAAGGAAGCGCCTTGAAAACAAGGCCCAGACTGGCTACGACCTTCGAAAAGGTCGTGCGCTATTGTGCTCAGGCCGTGGCGAGCCTTGCGCGCACGGTCAGGAGGGTTAGGCAGCCAGACTGAGCGCCTAGACCGCCACGCGAGAGACACACACACCCCTCGCAACCGTTCTTATAGGTGCCAGGCCGAGTGCAACAATACAAAGTTCCCCTTCGCGCTGTCCGCACCCCTTTGGCAAAAATACCACCATTCCAAAGAGATGCTTTTTTCATACCCGGAATTTTTCTGCCACGCCTGCTGCTTCACCACAACGCAACCCAGGACGCCCCACTGCCCACAATCAGCCACTGCATGTGCCCCAAGGGCCACATTCTCACCAAGCACCCACACTTCCCGTGGTCGGCAACCACATTATGCCCCACGGGACATATTCCCATCAAACAAGCACGTGGTGTCTCAACGCGCCCCTCCTGGCTCCATCTCGCCACGATCCACGGCAAGTCGCCAGGCGGGCAGCTTCTAAACAAACACACGTGTCCAGTAGCAACCCAGGTGATCCTCAATATTCCAAGGCATGTTTGGGGCATGTTTGACTCATGTGTCTCCGTGTGATGCACTGCCACGTATTGGCGTTGTGTTCGGCATCTTTATAGTATCTCAGTGAACTCTTAGGACATATGATGCAGTTGCCATCATCTATCTTTGTCATCAAAGTCATCTCCATGCATTCTGAGTGCCTTGAGCTTGCAATTTGATGATGGTCAGTGTGGCGAAGGTGCTGAGGCTGTTGACATCTCTCTGCATCGTATCTAGACCTCATGGGTCGCCAACTGAGTGATATTATTAATACACTAACTTTTTGATGAGCCCTATTAATTTGCGACCCGAACAGAACGCCACTGACCCCAGCACTGATTTGGCAGACTGGGCACACCAGTCGTGCAGCCATCGCACGCCCACGATGATCACAACAGTGCTGCCACGCTGCTGCGCCCCCACGTCGCCGCACCGCCACGCGGCCACCCCGCTACGTTGCCACACTGCCACGCTGCTCCGTTGGCACACTGCCACTTGACGCTGTGGCTGGGCCCCGCCACAGTGCCAGCCGGTCATTACCCAAAACCATATCGACTAAAACTACAATCAAATGCATTAAACAAAGTTAACACAATAGCGCCCCCGGCCCCCAATAGCGCCCCCCTGGTGGCCATGTCACGGGGGGGGGCGCTATATAGGGACCCCTACTGTACTGGGACCGTGGCTGCAGGTGACGGTGCCACCCCAAAGTACTGGGAACACCGGGTGCTACCCTAAACTACTGGGAGCACCGGGAGGAGCCTTAACTACAGCCAACGGGGTCTACAGCCTTAAGTACTGGGTGTTGCCTCAGTACTTAACGGGGACTTGAGCCTAAAGTACTGCTGGGAGCTAAGTACTGGGATATCTGGCCAGTACTTTAAGTGATCCAGTACATTAACTGAACACTTAAGCGAGGTAATTGGCCAATAATCCCAGGCCAATTAGGCGACCAATTGGGACAATCAAACGCCCAATTGGGGAGGACCTGCCCTACCTCAGGCGACTACCCGACTTCAAGTTCAGTTTACTTCGAGACTACCACAAAGTACTGTCAGTACACCAAGTACTGTCAGTACATCAAGGCAAAGTACTACAGTACATTGACCTTAAGTACTGTAGTACATTAAAGCAAACAGGGTTTTCTAGATAAATCTTTGTGGTGGTTCATAGGAGTGACAAGTGGAGTGAGGGAGCGGGTAGCAAGGGTAATAGCGAGCAAGGGGAATTGTTGAAAGGATTGAATCCTCTCCCCAAAACTTGCGTTACCCTCAGGGAACTTATTTCCCTGTAGTGCAGCAGACCCAACTCCCGCCAGGAGAGCCCTAGGTCTGCGGGGCACCTGGTTGAAGCAACCGGCAGCGGTCTGTTTGCTAGCAGGAGTAAGAGGGTAGATAAGGTGAACTGTGACCTCTTTGGGTGTCCACCTCCGTCAAAGGGCCTGGCTAGCAGTTGGCGATCGGTCTGACTGGTCGGACTCTAGCCCTTTTTCGGGCCTGGTGCTTCGCGATACCCCCTACCGTGTAGGAGGCCGGAGTGCCCAGAGTGTGGCATTCGGAGAATAACAGTAAGCCTTCTAGACGTGCACCCCACCAACGGCCATTGTCGTGCTAGAGCCGGTGGGTTGGCGCCAAGAGCTGTGCACATTCGCCCTTCCTCCAGGCAAGGGGGATTGTGGAAGAGTGCTGGAACTGTGAGGAGTCACCAAGTCTTGCTGAAGGGGCGGTGATAGAATCACAGGAAAAGTACTTGGAAGCAAAGTGAACAGGGCGAAGGAGTGGTATTGGGGGATAGGCGACTACGCCTTGGTATATTTCCAAGGTTGGAGGTCAGAACACCTCAGTACTACGTACAGTTCAGTACCCTCAGTCTCCAGCGTCTGAGGAAGAATCCATTAAATTTCAGCGCCTCTCATTAAGGCCTGAATTTAATTGGATTAATCTGCATTGTTGAGAGGAACAGAGAGATCCAAAATAAGGAAAATGGAGGACCTTGACTTCTGGGAATCGGACTGGGAATCAGAGGCAGAGAGCAATGTGCCTTTGTACCCTGTGGTTCAACATCCTGAACCACAAGGAGAATCAAGCATGGGACAACCAGTCCAGGAGGCACCACCAGCATCAGGGGTAATAGGGCCATTGATGCCCTTGAGATTTGGCTATGGAGAGGAATTACCCCGCAGGAGAACAACAATGAGCGAACCAACTGGGGGCATACTCGATGATGAGCGTAGGAGTAGAAAGAATATGGAAAAGAGGCTCCAGGACAGAATAAATGACCTTGAGAGAGTCTTAAAGGCGCAAGCCATAGTCTCTACTCAAACGGTCAAAGATTTGTCAAAACTGTCCAAAGTGGTGTCCTCTACCCAAAAGGACACCAAATTGAGGCCTCAGGAAACAGTGGAATTTCAGGAAAGGCCTCAGAGGACAGTAGGACAGTCCAAAAAGCCTCAGGATATAGAGGTTCAGGAGGGCGCTCATCAGGAACAAAGACCTCGCCCAAGTGCACCTCCAATGCCGGAGAATTGGCACTTTGGGACCCCAGTAAAGGAGGCAAATAGGAATGACAGTGGCCTGTCACCTTTTCAGGTGCACATTAAGCCGCGTGAACCACCTATGTTCACAGGCGAAAAAGGCCAGGATGTCATGACTTGGTTGAGAACAGTTGACAATTATTTTGCACTCGTCAACTGTACTGAGAGCCAAAAGGTGGCTTATTTGATTCTCCTATTAGCAGGCAATGCTAGGTGCTGGTGGGATGCAGAATATGTGGCCAGGGGTTATCAAAGGCCAGAAAATGCAGAGGAGTTCAAAATGCTGTTACAGGCCCAATTCGAGTCTTCAGTAAGGGAGACAAGGGCTAGAACAGAATTGCTCCATCTGCATCAGAGGAAAGGGGAGAACGCCTGTATATATATGGCCCGCACAAAATCGCTTTTGCACAAAGTGCCGGGCTATGATATGAAGACAGCCCTCCAACAATGGTTGTTGGGATTGAGGCAGCCATATAGATTGGAAGCGGCTAAGGCGTTCCCTAAGGATCTCTCTGAGGCGGAGAGGATTGTCGCCAGATTGGAAGACGCGATGGAATTTTCCCAAGCTAAGCGAGATGAGAGCGCCAAGGGAAAATCTTCTAGAGGTAGTGGAAATGGCGACCAGAGAAGGACTCAAAATGCAGAATTTCAGAGAAGGGCACAGAGGACAAGATATGTAGCACCCAGGAGTGGAACTCAGAGGAACCGAGTGCCTCAAGAAACTCGGTATTCTGTCCCTATTAGCGGACCAGGGTCTACGAGCTCTTATACTCGCCCCCCCCAGCCAAACGCGGCGTCAAACTACCCGCGCCACAAGTCCGTTGGGAGGCCTGGCCAACGTGGGCGAGAAAGTAAGGACTCGCGACGACCAAATCTGGCCACAATGACGGCCAGTGAAGGATTGAGGGTGTTGGCCGATCAAATTGATCGGGAGGCAGCTCGGCATGCTGCCAAGAAAGAGCTGGATGCTTCTCTGTGTCGGCGACAGGGAAACTAGTTGGCCCCGACTCTGGCCAACTGAGGATGCATCCGGGGCTCATCGTCCAGCTGTGCCAGGGTGGCTGGTCGACTCACTATATTAGCGCCGGGCTAAAAAGACGCCAAAGAAGGTTGAGGAGGTGGAGGCGTAGGGTAGCTAGGCGTCGACGCCGTCGCCAAGCCCGAGCAGCTGCTAAAGAAGCTTCATTAAGACGCTTGAATGGGGTGCCTAATCAGGCATCTGAGTCTATGTCAGTTATGGCTAAGACCCCCATCATGCGCACCATAGGGGTGCCTAGTCAGGCATTTGAGTTGAAGTCAGTAATGGCATCGACCCCCATGGTTTTGCATCGGGAGGAAGAAGCTTCGGCTGACCCTAATGCTGCAGGTGTGGATCACCTGAGGGCAGCTCAACTTGACCACTTGCTACTGGTCATCAAAGCCGTGGTTAATAAAACAGTGGTGAACGCTTTGGTGGATTCGGGTGCGACCAGGAGTTTCATCAGTGATCAGATGAAGACTCGACCACCATTAGTGTTCGTTGGTGCTTACTCCTCTTTGTAGTTAGCCAATGGAGAATCTGTTATCTCCACTGGCATAGCACCTGATGTGCTGATTAGTATCGGAGGGACACAGAGCCGGATATCATTGACAGCGGTTCCCATGATGGAGGGTGTCCAAATTATACTTGGGCGTGATTGGTTGGACATGGTGAACCCTCTCATTGATTGGAAGACAAACTCACTGGTGCTAAGATGTGGCAATAAGCTGGAGGTTATCACCGGTGTATCTCCCAATACGGCTCAGTGTAAGATACGGGATAGAGGACTCTCCGGACTTCAGCAGACCTTCAATTTCCTGAAGGAAAAGTCATCTGACTCCCCAGGTGGTCACCAGTGGGGAAGACAACTTGCTAAACTATGCTCCCCTCGCTTTTGGGAGCCAGTCATCTCGATGAATGAGTGGGCACGCATGGAGAACCATGTTGAAGGTTTTTCATCTATCTCGAGAGCAAGGGATCACCCCCAGGGGGAGGTACAACAAGATGAAAACTTTTCCGCGTCAGTGGAGGATGAGGAGTCTCAGAAGAGGCAAAAGGGCACACGCAGACGGCGAGTCAAAGTGGCTGGCCGTTGTGCAACGCAACCAGTTAGAGAAAAACTGGATTTCATGTCGATGCGTAGCACAGTTAAATGGGCCAACAAGACGAACAAGCCGATGTTTCTCTGCGTGTTAAGGGCCAAGGAGCTGCCAGCTACAAAGTTTGGAAATAGTGGAATCAAGGCCATCGCAGTTAAGGGGCGAACTCATGGGGAGAAAAAGAGAATCTTGATGGAAAAAGGACTGGTTAAAGAGGAGCTGAGTAAAGAGGAATTGATTAGGAAAAAGGTGATGGAGGCCGATGGAGATATTCGGAAAGACTTAAAGGATCTATTGGAGGAATTTTAGGATGTCTTTCCGGATAAGTTGCCTTATGGACCACCTCCAAAGAGAGTAATCGATCATGAAATTAATACGATGCCGGGAGTGACGCCCCCACACAGAAGCTTATATAGGCTAAGTGTGGCGGAATTGGATGAATTGAAGCGTCAAATCGATACTCTCTTGGAACAGGGATGGATTCGGCCTAGTTCAAGCCCTTATGGAGCGCCGGTGTTGTTTATTCCCAAGAAGGATGGGAAATGGCGCCTCTGTATTGACTATAGGGCTTTGAATAAAATCACCGTGAAAAACCGGTACCCTCTCCCCAAGGTGGAGGAGTTAATAGAGCGTCTACATGGAGCTAGGTACTTTACCAAACTAGATCTATCTTCAGGATATCACCAAATCAGGGTGAAGGAGGCAGATATCCACAAGACAGCTTTCGTGTCAAGATACGGTCTATTTGAGTACACAGTCATGCCTTTTGGACTGTGTAACGCCCCTGCGACGTTTTAGAGGATTATGAATCATCTGCTACGGGATGGCCTAGATAAATTTGTGCTCATTTTCCTTGACGACATTCTGATCTATAGTCGGACCAAGGAAGAGCATTTGCAGCATATAAGGGCAGTATTGAAGAAACTCCAAGATGAGAAATTCTACGGGAGGTTGAAGAAGTGTGACTTTTTCAAGACGGAAGTAGAATACCTTGGTTTTGACGTGGGTGCCTATGGCTTGAAACCCTCGTTGTCAAAAATCAAGGCAGTCTTGGAGTGGCCTACGCCCAAGAGCGTCACCAATGTGAGGTCATTTCTAGGGCTTGCAAATTTCTATCGGAAATTTACTCGATGGTTCAGCGAAATTGCAGCCCCATTGACCAACCTCACAAAGAAGGACAAGCAGTTTATCTGGACTGATCAAGAGGAGGATGCCTTCAATGCATTAAAAAAGGCATTAGTGACTGCTCCAGTGTTGAAGCTTCTAGATTTTGAGAAGGAATTCACTGTCACCACTGATGCATCGGAGGTGTCAGTGGGCGCTATTCTTCAACAAGACTTTGGAGAAGGATTGTAGCCAATTTGCTATAAAAGCAAAAAGTTGAATCCGGCTGAATCCAGATATGGCGCCTATGAGAGGGAGCTTCTGGGTATTGTTTGGGCAGTTGGGAAATGGCGCCATTATCTGTCAGGACGCCATTTCACGGTCCAGACGGATCATGATTCACTGAAGCATTTACCTAATCAGCCAGCTGCAAATAGGCGGATGTGGAAGTGGGTC
>CAJHUC010001639.1:0-22133 GCA_905146915.1 Ostreobium quekettii
GAATCCGTTTCGCCTCTTTTCGATCTTGTTCTCCTTGTAGAGCTAACGCTTCTTGTCGTGTTCTTTCTTGTGCTGCGTGCTTTGCATCAATAGCGTTTTTTACGAGCATTCCTCCACCAACCAGGATGCAGAGCCCCACCACTCCGCCAAGGCACAGCAAGGGAGTGAGGCCGGACTTTTTGCTTTTCTCAGTGGAACGCCGATTACCCGAAGATGCAGTGACCCGTGACACTGGGGCACCACATCGCGGGCACGCTGCTGCCCGACGCGAAACCGTGCCGCCGCACTCGTTGCACCGAACCAGACTTTTTCGGTTCTTCAGATCGAGTTCAGCGGGCATTGCAGATTCGCCCGCTCCAGACACAGGCGGGAGGGTATTTGACGCTTCGACAAACTTGTCCCACGGATCGTCCGTCGCTGGTCCCTCGTCCGGCAGGCAGTACTCGTCTTCGTTAAGGGCCGCCTCGTCATCAGGCAAGCAGTATTCGTCTACCGCCGCTCCAATTTCGTTCCACGGTGAATCACTGACTTCTGGCTTCGGCTTCCTGGGGCGCCGTTTGGCAGGTGAATTCTTTTTCTGGCGTTTTCGCTGGCCAGGATCTCTCAGAAGGTCGGTACTTCGCGCTGATTTCTTCTGCTCGTGGCTTTCCCCAATTCGGATCACCTTGCCGCATCCTGGGCAGCGAGCCTTCTTCCCAGCTGCTGCCTCACGGACGCGGAGTTTCTTCTGACAATTCGGACATTTCAGATCGATCATCACTCACCTTCCAATTGTGTGACCATTCTGCATTGTCGTGGTAGCAGATTCCATCGCACCAACGTGAAGATGGCATGGCTTGCGGGAATGTTCCGCTTTTCGGTTCTTGGCTATGCCGTCGTCAGGCACCACCCAACAGGGCATTGCTGACAGATTTCGATACAACGGGCCTGATGGTCAATCTCACGGTGAAAAAAGGAGCCTGGGCTTCAATCTCTTGACGAAATCGCCGTCACAACTGTCAGGCACGTAGATCAGACAGTGCTCTGGTGGAATACGTGCCTTGTCTAAGATGGATTCAGAGATGTTGAGTTTCTGGAAACCCAACGGCAGAAATCTGTCGGTCTGCCTTTGCTGTGGTGCCTTGGACACGACATGATGATCTTGAGTGGCAGTCTGTGCAGCAACGCACAGATGACCTCGCAAAACGGATCTCATCATCGAGCGACTGGACTGAAGAGGATTTGCTGGATCGGAATTCGTGGGAGCGTGTGTAATTCGATCCAGATGAGGTCCATCGTCTTCTGACAATACTGGAAGAACGAGCAGTTTCCTCCGGGCACCGCAATGATCTGCGGCTCACAGCGAACACGTACGCCCACCTGCTCTCCGGGGTTCAGGCAGAAGCAGCTGAAAAGGTCGACCGACTCTTCATGACTGAGATCACCAAAGACGTATTGGAAGGGTCACAGCAGTGACAGACGAACCAGCTGACAGTTTCAATGCGAAAGTTGTCTGCAGCCTGAGTCCGCTCGGGCTCGGAGACATCAGTTGTGATGCAAATGTCGAACTTGGACCGTATGACACGCCAGAGGCCATTATCGTTCGCCTGCCAGTATCGGGGAAACAGGTCGCTGACCTCTACTCAAATCGATCACTTCAGTTGGAACAGTACTTTGGGGAGGAAACATTCGAAGGGCAGATCGTCGAAACCGGGACTCGATTTCGCGGTGTGTTCGCAGGGCTCACAGGTGTATGGCCTGTTGGCGTCTTCGAAGGGTTAGATGTCACATGCAGTGCCAAGGAATTCGAGTTTCAAGGCCTTGTTGACGCGTCAGAATCAGCTGACGTTGTTGTGTACCGCCTCGCAAATGTTCCACTCAGCGTTCGTGGCGATATAGGGGTTGTTCGGCCTGCCCGTGATGATCCGCTGACGCCGCTGGAAACTGACTACTTCCAGACGAACGAGTTGGCCAAGATGAGCGAAGAGGAGCGAAAGGCTAAATTCAAGCCCGGTTGGCAATTCACTGCTTCACGTATCAACTTCAAGTTCACTGGACGTGACTGGAGTCTCGATCAGGTGAAGGGCCAAACGACACGCAAAGGCAAGATGCCTCACCTAACCCCCATGGTTACGGCCACATTGACGACAGAGATTCATCCTGGGACAGAGGTTGATCCTGCTGCTGCTGATCAGATTTGCGACTTGCTGACCTTCGCATTCCGAAAGCAAGTGTGCTGGGTGTCATGCAGTTACTTCTCACGCGGGCAGTTGATTCGATCAGAATGCCGCCCATTACCAGTCCTGCCATACGGGAAGGTTGCAGGTGCGTTGGTTGACAATTGGGAACTCGGCAACGTGAGACAGCTCCTTGAGGAGTGCGAACGCAATTTGGCTAAAGACGCTGACTGGTGGCACAGATCTATCGGGTTGCTTGCGTATTCGAGAGCAACACAGCTACTTGAAACCAGACTGACGACGTTGAACACGCTTGTAGATCGGATCTCGCAACACATTTTGCGCAACCGGAATTCAACGGAGATCGACAAAGATCTACCTACACGCATTGACCGTCGCTGGTTTCGCTGTGTGCTTCATTGGCTGTTGTCGACGCTGTCCCCAAATTGGAATGTGGATCGCACACGTGCGGTTTGCGGCAAGATCATCGAGTGGAACTCCCGGCCTTCGTTCCCCAAACAAGTCGAGAAGGCATGCCAAGAGTTGTCCATCGCTGCGCCTTCCAAGAGGCTCCTGGGTTTCCGCCACAAGCTCATCCACCTTGGACAGTTTGACAAACGTATCAAGACGGATGATCAGCTGTTCGAGTATCTCGATGCTCTCGAAGCCATTGTCCAGCTGATGATGATACGCATGTTGGACTTCACTGGGTTCGTGCACCTAACGCCGCACGCACATCGCTGGCAAAAGGTAGACAACCTGTTGCAACCCTGACGGGGGCCTACCACATTTGCCGAGCCGTCAAGGTACATTTTTGAGGTACACGGACGCCAGCAATTGACGTAACTCAAATACCCCCGGCGAGATTCGAACTCACGACCTTCGGATTAGGAATCCGACGCTCTATCCAGCTGAGCTACGAGGGCAGGTAATGTTTTTATTGGTGCAATCAAGTTGCGGTATTTTGCTCCGTTTCGTGTACCTCAGCTGTACCTTCGTTTTCGCCGTTTGGATCGTCGTCAAATCGCACGGATGACATCATGGCGCCGGCTGCCGCCATCTTCTGCCGCAGTGATTCGTGCGTGTAGATCTTAGTGATTTCGGATGTCTGGTGTCCAATCACGGCTGCGATCTGCTCCAGGGTGTGACCGCCCGAATGAAGCTGAGAAATCAGGCCGTGTCGGTACATGTGAAAGCCTGCCAGACACGGGTATTTGTAGTCCTCTACCCGGTCACTGCGATTCGTGCTTCTGTCAAGATCGCCGAAGCAGATGGGGGCCTGTCCTAATCTCCGTCCTGCTTAGCAGCACCGCGAGCGGAGTGAGCAAGATGAGTGTTTGCGGGTGACAACGAGTGACGCTGTGAGCAAGGAGGTTGAACTCGATTCCTGAATCGGCCAGCAACTTCGAGAACGACTTGATCGATGTTCGAGGTGTCAGTTTCCCGCAATCTCTAATTTCTGGTAGCTGAGGGCATGACCGCAGAGGACGGACCGTTCATCCTTTCTGGCGGATATTGTTCAGCGGCATTCGTCGCCATCGTGGCTGAGGGCAGAATGCCGGATGACCTGTGTGCGTAAGGTGCATCGTGGGAAATCATGACGACTGGGTAGCGGATGATGGAGGCTTCGATTTTGAGGAGTTCCAAGAAGATGCTTCTTTCGCAGCCGACATGGCTGGGATGCAGCAACGTCGCCGCCAGATCGAAGAACTGGGGGCGGTCCGAGAACTGCTCAGTCGACAAGAGGCAGAACGGGACCGCGTCGCCAACCTGCCGAAATGCCCTGAATGCAACACGCCACTCGACGGTCGCCCTCGAATATGTGCTGCGTGTCGGAGTTCGATCATTTGGTTGTCGTCAGCCTCAGCCTTTCCGATGCCGCCGCAGCAAAAGCCGTATTCCACTGCTCGGTTTCCTGAGACTCTCGTCGCGATGTATCGGCGTTACGGCGACTCTCTCTCAAGCTGGAAACACACAGCAGAAGGCGGTTTGAGCCGCCTCCGCTCTGACACCAGTGCATTCCAGGCCGATATGGAGCGGCAGTACTCAAGCGTCGCGGCAGGGAGAGACCACTACAGGATGCTGACGACCTCGAGGACTCAGGCGAAAGCCCGGTTAGCGCGACAGGCCGAAGAACAGAAGCATAAAGATCCGGTGGGTTCCGGGTGTCTGTGGATCCTGGGCCTGTTGTGCGTTGGGGTTGTTGCCGCTGTTGCCACAATCGGCCGGATCAACGATGCATTCGGACAGTTTTCCGACATGTCATCCATGGCCCTCTGGGCGATTGTTCTTGGGCCGGCTGCTCTGTACATCTTAGTGACCATAATTGCACGTGCGACTTCAGGGCAGGCTGCTCGCACAGAATCGTTACACCGCGACATTAGTGAATGCGACCACTCTCCGCTCGTGAAACGGATCGAGTCACTCAATCAGCAGTGGCGGGCTATTTGTGATGCCAACGATGTCCACCGCACAATTGAGCAGGAACTGGTGCGGGCAGTCGACACCGGTTTGGAGAACAGAGTCAAAGTCCCCAGCCAGATACTTCAGTTTCGTCAACATCGCACCGCGGAACACCAGCACTCTCGGAAGTGGCCGGCCTACACTCCCTTTGATCCATCGTTCAGCGACACTCTTAGGGAAGTAGCGAGAACTGTTGGTGTCTCTTACAGTTCCGGGCGACCTGCTGCTTCAGCCTCTGCTCCTCCACCACCAAACGAAGCAATACCGACAGCGAATCGCAGTGGATCACCAAAGAGAAAGCCAAGACCGAGACAGACAGGCGAACCTTCTGCTGTTCGCCGATTCTGGGTGAAACGGCGTCAAGCGGAGGGAGTCCGCGAGAAGATCCTGGGACCGTATTCACGTGCACAGATGCGAAAGCTCATCGATTCAGGCCGCATCCACGATGATGATCGCATCTCTGAATCCGAAGGCGGTCCGTGGAAGAAGATTCGCGGCAATTGATGCCGAGAGCAACAAAATCACGATGACGTTCACGGAATCCCGCAGATCACGCCACGTTCACGCTGATGCAGTGGATTCTGTGGCCCCGACAGTGGAGAATCGGTTTTGCTCTGAGATCAAAGACGAAATTGGGGTCGCACATGCCGCCAACACTCATCTGTCCCCAATGTGGCAAGAACCTCTCAATTCCAGATCGGGCATTGGGCAAGAAGGTGCGTTGTAAGCACTGCAAGGTTGTGATACCCACGAACGGGCTGATCCCGCCACGCGGAAAGACTCGAAAAGATCACGATCCTTCAACTGTCGCGGGTGGACCACCAACTCTGAGGGTTGCCCCAACAGGTACAGTTGAGACGCCACCGTTCCACAACGAGCTTCATGTCAAATACTCATGTATACGGTGTAGTGCAGAAGTGACGAGTCTTTCGTCCAAGGCTGGCCAGTTTGACAAATGCCCAACGTGTGAATTCCTAAACCTTGTGCCCGGAAAACGAGATGAGCAAGAGTCCGAAGAAGCGAGGGCAGAAAGGGTACGCTCCGAGAGTGCTAAACAGCAACTTCGTGAGGTTGGCGAGAAGCAAAAGGAAATAATCAAAAGAGCACGAGAGACCTCGACGCAACCAGGACACGGTCAGGGACAAAAAGAGCGACCGCTAACTTGCCCGAGATGCCGGTCAACGCATCTCACTGCCAACAAGAAGGGATTCAGTCTGTTGAATGCGGCTGCGGGTGGGGTCCTCTTAGGACCGCTGGGACTTCTCGGTGGAGTTGTGGGCAGCGGGAACATCAAGATAACTTGCTTGAAGTGCGGACATGTCTTCGGGCCGGGGCAGAGCAGATAACGACGCCTGGCTATCGCACCTGATGACATTTGTCAGTCAAGGCTGAACAGCAATCCCGTAGATGCTGCTGATATGGTGGTGTCTGCGGTCTTTCTCTTTGGGCCTGTTGCTGTAGAGAGTTACCGGGCTTGCTGTGTTTGCGGCGTGCGTCTGATGGGGAAGGATAGGGTAATACATTCTGATCTGTGAGTTGTTGGCAAAGTCATAGCCGCCCCGCCTTCTCCGGGGCCGGAGTCCCGTTTTCGTCTTGGAAATAAAACCCCGGGGGGTCTCCAAAATCATGAATGCACTATGGCGGGTGAACGCGCACTGAATGTCCCTTGCGCCGTCGGGACCTCCTTCTGGACGTCGTGGCTCGACGTTCGAGTACTCAGGGTTTAGTGCCAACAGTGCACAGCACATGCGCTCTTGGTCTGGCTGGCGGTTGTTCAGGTATGACCTAAGGCGTTCGTCAGTTTGGCGGGGGTCAGACATGAGTGGTCTGTCGTGTCATTCGGCAGGGCGAATCCGATCGGCCCACCGGGCGTCGCGACGCCCGCCCAGAGGGCAAATAAGGCGTTTCCAGTCACTCCATCGTTGCAAAAACCCAGTGTTTTCTGGAGTTTTGGTGCCACCCGGCCGGATTAGGAATCCGACGCTCTATCCAGCTGAGCTACGAGGGCAACCTGTGAAGACACAGGGATCTCAAGTCACGGACAAATCTGCTGACGGCTGTCCCTTGGTGGCACTGTGTGCCCACCAGTTGCGTCGTTATCCAATCGCGCCGATGACATGACGCGACCAACGACAGACAGTGTCTGACTCTGTGACTCATGTGTGTCGATTTTAGTGGGTTGGGATGGCGGATGTCCAATCACAGATTCGATGGCGCTCAAGCTGTCACCAATCGCAGGGCGTCGAAGAATCGGGGCCACAAACATTCGGTCAGCACCTGTGCACACGTCTCACAGACGCTCCGGTCCGGATGACAACTGTCACCTGTTGTCGCGCGCCAGCATCCCTGAAGGTCAACGTGCGCCTCACTGTGGCGAACACTTCAGGTGCAACGATGAACACCCGACCCATGCGCACTCATGCCGTTGCCAGAATGCGAACACTTTCGTGTTCTCTTCTTGACCCCCAGTGTGTTGCTTCCTAGAGTGAAAACTGTCGACGCACGATCGTTCGTCGATAAGTCGGGTCATTAACACACCTGATCGACTGTGGAGCGGGCTGCTTAACTTCGACATGACATCCTTGTGGTGCCACAGTGTCAGTTAACACAAGCCTTCTACTATGCCTCAAATTGCTGCTCAGCGATCCACACGCGTCGTCTTATGCGTCCTGCTCGGAACTTTGTGCCCGCGGTACAGTGTCGCCGATCCACCTTCGACGACCGACATTCTGGCAGCACACGACGAGCTGCGTCACGACGTCCAGAAGATTCAGGGAACGTTCACGCTGTATCGTGAAGAACAGCCTCGATGGGAATACGTCGATCGCGAAACCGGAGAGATTGACCTGCCGGTGGAGCACGAAGGAGTCTTCTGGCGCAACGAACAGCGATTTCGTGTCGACTATACGTCGCCGGATGAGGATGGCATGCTCCCAGGTGCCGCAGCACTTGACTCGGGGCGAGTGTTCGAATTCGTTGGCGATGTCGCAACACGCCCTGATGCACTGGCGTCTCTGCACATCTATGATCTCGACTCACCGGAGGCAATGGGACCTCAAAGCTTTATCGAGTTCAGTTTCCTGAGGTATGCCGACGCGCTGTGGAAAGGCGGTAATATTCCGTACACCAACTATCTCCAGCGCCCCAGCACCACCATCATCCCGAACAACACGGAGCAGCTGGCGGATGCATTCTCAATGGATGTCCGCCATGGCACAGAAAAAGGTTGCTTCGAATTCGCCAATCAACATCCCCATCCGTACCTGCGCGCCCGCATCGAACATGATCAGGTCACTGTTGAACGCCGCGTCTACTCTGAATCGACGCCTCACGGATGCTTCCCAACACGAGTGATCGATGTCACGGAGTTGTCGGACGGCAGTGGGTACACCGAAATCATGGACCTGAAGCTGGAACCGCTTCAGGATGAGTCGCCGGTCGCTCAGGAGTTCACGGCAGAATCGTTTCGCAACTTCGAGATGACGTATCAGGTATACCGGGATCATGGCGACGGCCAGGAACTCGCTGAGCGAATCTACATGGATTATGTCAGTCCGGCAGCTGCAGAGATGGAGACACTGCAGCCGGCTGCCGAACCGAACAACCCGCGAATCTGGTTCCTCTGGGCAAACGGAATCCTGATCTTCGTGGTCATGGCGACGCTGTGCGTTCGACGACTTATCGCCCAACGGAATTCGACGTAGCCGGGCCGATCACTCAACACCCTCATTACCTTTGTGCCTGTGACGGGACTCATCGTCTCACGCTGGGAACTCCCGGATTCGATCTACGCCGGGTTTCATTCAGTCGAGAACGATGATGTCCCGATTCACGTGCAGATTAAGGCGAATCCTGTCACCGGGAAGCAGCCGGCTGTCATCGACGACGTGCGCGTGCGTGCAGAATCTGACTGGCTGAGTCTGAATCACTACGACGTCTCGGATACCGCCATCGACCTGCATCTTGAAATTCACGGGGCCCGACTCTCAGAACGCGGTGCCCTGAGCAATCCGCTGGAAGTGGAGATTGAGTACGATGATGGTCATGTGGAGCGGCATCCTGCGATCCTGTATGTGCACCTCTGATCGATTCTGACGGAGAAAGCAAAGCCTCAATGTGGAGCCCGCTGCGCGTCATCGCATCGACACGTTCCGCGCTGCAGATCGCTGCGGTGACAGGATTACTGATGTCGCTGCTTGGCTGGTGGGGATCGCAGTCCAGTCGCATCTACGTGTGCGCGCCCTTTGTGGGAGGGAGTCTTGCTTTTGAAGTTTCTCCTCCAGGTGTTTTCATCCGTCACAATACTGGTTTCTACGGATGGGCTTACAGAATCCAGGAGGTTCCTGATGCCGAAGCTTCGATCGCATTATTCAACCAGTCCAATTCACACCATCGGACGTCGATTCCAGGAATCTACGCAGGGAGCCTGGCTACCGGCGCAATAACTGTCATTGCCCGGCACTGGTTTGTTAGCCTGACCTTCCTCGTTTTCGCAGCTGCCACCAGCGTGAAATGGAAACATGGCTCTGAGAACGCCGACACAACGCAGGATGAACCATCAGTCGGGCAGCGAGTTGTAGTAGCCACTGTGCTGGCAGCCATCCTGTCAGTTCTCGGATTATTCCTGAAGACGATGATGGCGGGATGATTGAGCGGCGGGCATCGGAAGACTCACATTAGTCGAGAAGCTATCAACCTGCGTCTTCAGATCCACGGCGCCCGGCTCTCAGAACACGGTGCCCTGAGCAATCCGCTGGAAGTGGAGATTAAGTACGAAGATGTTCATGTGGAGCGGCACGCTGCGATCCTGTATGTGCACCTCTGATCGACTCTGACGTGGGTCTGCAGAGCCTCGGAGTTGAACCCGCTGCGCGTCATCCCATTGATGCATCTCAACCTGGCGCGTCACTCGCTGTCTGTTTTTCGAAACGCCATGAAGTGCATGCCGCGATCGACACGGTGGTCCACCTCCGCCAGGCCATGGGCGTGGCAGACTCCCTTCAGCCAGTCCGGTGCCAGCCGTTGTTTCTCATAGGCGCTCCCGGAAAACTTCCAGCCGGACTCCGTTCGTTCGTAGACAAGGTCGTGCACCAGCACAGTATCGGGGCCGACGTACTCCAGGAAACAGGTATGGATCCGCTGGTCGTCGGCTCGCACCGGGATGAAACGGGATGTTCCCTGCGGCGGCGGGCCCGAGTAGTCTCGTAATGACACACAGAACGTTCCGCCTGCCCGCAGCAGCCGAGCTGACGATCGGACAACCGACTCTACATCCTGCCTGGACGCCAGATGAGTGATCGTGTCCCCCATGCAGACCACGACGTCTGGTTCCTGCGGCAGGTGATCTGCGAAATTCAACAGGTCGTCGTGGACAATGGTGACAGGCAGTGAACCGGCGTGACGCTGCAGGGCCTCCAGCAGCTGCCGGCACGTATCCAGGGCAATCACGCTGAATCCGCGTCGCGCCAGCGAAACCGACTGGATGCCGTGACCACATCCAAGATCAACAGCCACACTACAGTCTCCCGCGTCGAGCGTTATGGAGTCCCACCAGGCATCCATTGCCTGCACGGCCGCTGCAAAATCACCAGCCATCCACTCATAAATCGGACCAAGGTGTTCATCGTAGTGCGTCTGAACAGTGCTCACCGTGTTCTCCTTCATTGATCGGCCTCATCGCTGCCGGCGGGACGCAGCCGGTAGGCGACCTCACGACACGGCATTCCCTTCCGATCGAACGGCTGCTCGTCCAGCACCTCAACAGAATGGCTGTTCGCAAACAGTCGTTCGACTTCCTGTCGATTCACGGAGAACGGCGGGCCATCTGTTTCGCCGGGTGGCTTTTCGAACGTAATCAGCAGAGTAACCACCGTTGCCGGCACCGTTCGTCGCAGCAGGGCGACATAATCTTCTCGCGTCTTTGGTGGCAGAGCAATCAGCGCGGCGCGGTCGTACACGGCTGCAATGCCCTGCAGCAGTTCTGGTGTCAGCTGAAAGATGTCACCAGCCAGCAGGCGAATCCCGTCGGACTCGTAGGCGGTGAAGCTCTGTTCCGGCGAGACGGACGGCGTCATGCCATGAGCTGCGAAGAAACGCTGCACTGCGGATTCACTGAGTTCAACTCCGGTGACCTGGTATCCGGCATCTCGCAGCCAGATCATGTCGACCGACATGCCGCTCATCGGCACAAAGACCCGGCTGCCGGCAGGCAGGGCCAGGCCACTCCAGTATTCCGTCAGCAGACGGTTTGGTGCTTCCTGATCCCAGCCGGTATCTCCGGTGTCCCATCGCTGATGCCAGAATTCAGCCTCCATATTTCTTCCTTCCTTCCAGGATTTCTGCCACGAACGCGAAGATTCTTGTCAGGATGACCGCGTCTGTCTTCTTCATTCCTGCTGGTCATTGTCGATTTCTGCGATCGCGTCGTGACCTGTTCTGAGCTGGTACGATGCCGTTGTCGGGTTTCCGATGGCCGACTGCATGTCGCCCATTCGTCCGCATTCCTTTCAGAGTCATCACATGATCCCACATCATCCAGCTGCAGGTTCTGCGGTTACGTTCAGGGGATTCGGCAGGCATCTGGGAGATGGCCTGGCGTTTTCCCGTTCTGATTTGAACCCGCGACAGCGTCATGCTCACCAATTCGATCTGTTGCTGGTCCTCAGGGAATCGCGTGGGTCGATCAGCTGGACTCCGGAGACAGCCGCTGCGTCTCACATTGCGAAGGCCCGTGGGCAGGTGATTGTCTGGCCGGCTCACGTCTCAGCCGCATTGACGTTTGGCGGGCAGGTACGCGTCGACGCGATTGCGCTGACTGCCATGGCCTTTCGGGAATCAGCTGCGCAACCACAACGATCTCGTGTGCTGCTGCCGCAGATCGTTGAGGACCGGTTGATCGACCATCTGGCGAGTGCCTGCTACGAGCTGTCGGAGGCCGGACGGTCGAGCGGTCCAGATGTTGCTGCTCAGCTTGGACGTGCCCTGTCTCGGCATCTCGTTGACGAATACAGCACGGCGGCGACGCCTGAATCTGGTGGAGCCATCTCGCCGCAGGAGTTGCAGGCGATTCACCAGTTCGTGCAGGGCCATCTTGCTGAGTCACTCAGTGTGAGCCAGCTGGCGGAGTATGCAGGGATGAGTGAATCGCATTTTTCGCGTTCGTTTCGAGCGGTCACCGGGAGCAGTCCGCTGCAGTTCGTGATTCGCTGTCGGTTGAATCATGTGAAGAAGCTGATTGAGGAGGGTGTCTCGCTGAGCGGTGCCGCACTTGAAAGTGGCTTTTCCAGCCAAAGCCACATGCATCGACATTTCCGCCGCGTCTTTGGGATGACACCGGGAGCGTTTCAGCGAGCGAGTGCCCGGTGATGGCGATGCGATCCGGCGCCGGAGTTCATTCGGGCGATACGTTCCGCCGCAGCTCCTGCTGAGCGGTGATGAAGGAGTCCCACTCTGCGGCCGTGACATGACGGTGTGTTCCGTCGATGAACCACACGATGTGTCCGCCGCCGGACAGTTTCCCGCCATTGTGGTTTGGCCCGGCCTTATCCCAGAACAATGCCAGTTCGGGGGAATCGTCCTGACGCAGACCGGGAACATAGTGCCAGCCGCAACTTTTTGGGCCGAGCGTCCCGGTGTTGATCAGCGCCTCTGCGGCCGTGTCGGTGTCGATACTCTTGCCGCTGAGCAAATGAGCGTTCACGGACGGCGGCTGGTGCAGTAGAGCCAGACAGGCTTCCGGCGCGGCAGGGCCGGTGGGAAAGGCTCCGTTGTGACTGTCCGCATAACGCATGAGCGCGTCGAACAGCTGGATTTCGCAGACATGCGTCCAGCCGTATGGATACTGACTGCGAAACCACCCGTAGCCACCACCTGCCAGCAGGATAAGAACCACCATCGTGATGGCGAGACGTCTCCAAAATCTGCGTGTTAACCTCATCCCGTCAGAATATCGTCCACTGGCATAATGTGAATCGGCAAGTTGGATGGTTGTCGACACGACGACCAAATGATTGGAGGGCGCCAAGGCGTCCGGGCTGGTCAGCGTGATTACGGCAGTGACGCCTGTGGACACCTTCAGCACGCCTGGTCTTCGCCTTCAGTGGAACAGGCTGTATGGAAGTTACGGGCTGGAAGTGCGACAGCAGATTCCATTCTGCACGTGTCTGCTCATCGCAATCCTCGCCAGCTGGCCATGGCGACGAACGGCAGTCCCCACACCGTCGCAGGACTCGGGTGACGAGCAATGACACCGCACACGTGCTCACTCCGCCGAATACCGCTCCAAAGTCGCTGAGCAGCACCCGCTCAGGCGGTGTGAGGGGACGCAATTCCAGAAGCGATCCTAAAGCCAGTCTGAGCCTGGCGGTTCGAGTTTCGGTCATTGTCAACACAACCAGGCCAATCTGGTTTTAGGATCGCTTCTAAATTCGTGGCGATTGTCACAGACAAAACAACGGCCCACAACGTATCTTCCGTCTGGTCGGTCACTGTCGCGGCTGGCATCGGCTGCTGCGATCGCAGGCGAGAACAGGAACAGGCGCAACACCAAAGAAGTCCTCACATAATGGGATCATCACGATGAAGCAGGGATTCACAATCACACTGGCACTCGTATGCCTGGCAGGATGCGGCGACGCTCCTTCGGGCGTTTCGGGGACGGGCGCCGCCAGCGTCACCACTCCGCCGGACACATCTTCGCCCGCCGCTTCACAGAATGGTTCTGCCAGTGAAGCCGACATCGCGGCGGTGCTGGAAGTCAACGAGCGCATCTTTGAAGAGCACGGCAGGATTGCTGAAGTGATGACCGAGACCTCGGACATCCTGATGCGACTCAACCACTTCACCGACGGGCACACCGAGCGCGTCCTGCTGTGCCCGGAGTGTTATCCACCGCCTGAAGACCTCAATGCCGACGTCGAAGATCCGGAAGAAGTGATTCCCCAAACGATGGAGCAGCTACTGAAGGATGCCAGGGAATTCCACATGTCCGCCCTGCGCTTCAGGAATCATCTGGGCGGACAGAAGACGACTCTGGAGCTTCACCTGGAGAAACTGCGCGCCGGAAAGCTGGACAGCCCGGGTGAATGACTCGTCACGGAAACCTGAAATGACGACCCGGACGTCGGCAGGTGCGAGCACGGTTCCAATCTGCGGCAACACTCACTCCGGCCGGCGACAGTGCTTCGACGTTCAACACGTACATGCGACCTGGAATGCAGTGCCTGCATACAATGGGACTGTACGAGGTACACTCCGCAAGCACGAACAGATGGTGCATCAGGAAATCTCCGAATCGACGATCCTGCTGTGAATTCGTCATTGACGGGCCGAGTCGTGCAACTGAAACTGGATGACCGATGATCAGTCGGTGTTTTTTCGGCCATACATCTGTCTCTGCTGCTCCTGCCGAGTGCATCCGGAGCCATCATTCAGGTGACCAACTTCGGCGAGTTGCTGAACCAGTTGTCCGGATTTGGAAACGCGACCGGACTCAACGCGGCTTCGTTCACCACGGACGACTCGTACTACACACTGGGGTCCATCACATCCCGGTTTGATAACTCGGCCGGAGCCACCGCTGACATCGGCCTGCAGCTTTACAGAGACTCCGGGGGAGTTCCTGGCAACTTTGTCGAGGACCTGGGTACCATCACCGTATCCCAGACGAATGCGGCCATTGATCTGTCGTTTGCATCCGTCGGCTCTGTCCTGAGTCCCAACACGACCTACTGGAGTGTGTTTTCCAGCACAGGACTCAACAACGTCCTGCAGGTCGGCACCAGTTCAACCGGTGAAGTCTCCCCCGGGTCATGGACGATTGGTATGCAGACACTGGTGAGCCGGGATGGCGGCGGATCGTGGAACGGATTTCTGCCGGCATTCGCACTGTCGGTGAGCGCAGAACCGGAGAACATCCCGGAGCCATCAGGATTCTCGCTTCTGAGCCTGGGGACGCTGTCACTGCTTTGGCGTCGTCGACGTCGGCAGACGTCTTGACAGCGATCCGCCCCCGGACGGGTACCCCTGCCAGGAACTGCTGGTAGCGTCGAAGACGAGGGCTGTTCCGCATCTGCGGGCGAGCTTCAGCGTGGTCGCGAGTCAATGAAGCTCCGGGACTGCCTGGGCGGGCCTGAAGTTCGCCCAGCCGATAGTTCCGGCACGGCCAGCAGAATCTCCGTGGCAGGCAGATTCTTCGAGAACTTCGCAGCTTCCCGGCAAACTGCCTGACCGGATCCGCCGATATCTACTGGTGAATGCTGCGTCTGTCCCGCTCAACGGCTCGCTGCCCTCCGGCGAACCGCCTGTGACCGTCGCCGCCGCCATGACCGGGCATCACGACAACGTCTCCTTCCCGCCCGCGGAGGATCCCCTGCCTCCACCTGTCCCTGGAATCGTTCCGTACCGGTCACACCACCCTGCGTCTCGAACGTTCTTCCCCCCTGCCTGCTTTCGAGGTATCCGCATGCCAGTGCTCCACGGTCACTGTTCGTTCAGTGAAGCAGACGACTTCGTTCACGTGTTTATCAGCGCCGGATTTGCAGGAGGCCCGTGGCACACACAGGAAGCAGCATTGCAGGAGCTGATCGACGGACTGTCCGGGCTGCGGACACGTGCCTTCGTCCTGGACCTCTCCAAAGTGGCCAGCTCAGGCAGTGCCGTGATCACCGCAGTTGTCCGGATCTGGAAAAGTGTGGCTGCCGGCGGAGGTCGGCTGGCCGTGTTCGCACCCGGCGATCAGATTCAATCAGCCCTGTCCGTTTCCGGCCTGTCCAGCCGCATGACGGTGGCCCGCAGTGCCGAAGAAGCGCTGGATCTGCTGGGCATTTCCAGTGCCGCTCGAATCCGACGACGCGAAGCCCTGATGCTGAAGTGGAGTGCTCCGGTGGCGGCCGCTATCGCCATTATCGCCATGATGCTCACCCGGTTCTCACTCAGCCCGATCGAACTGGAACGATCGTTTGCCCTGGTGGCGACGATCTGCGCCGCTGTTGCCGGCGGTGGCGGAGGATTGAGCGCCGTGCGTGACCTGGGCGCACTAATCAGTTTCCAGGGATTCGTTTCCGCGACCGGAATTCTGACGCTGATGACGGCCATCGGCAGCTGGACTCTGTAAAGCCGGCCAACTCGCAGGACCATCAGTCTTCCGGTTCACCCACGTCGACCTCTGACCAGTTGACGGCCTGATCCTGCGACTGATGCTGCTCCAGAATCTCGTGAGCACGTCCGGCATCGGCGGGATTCACCAGCACCACGACATCACCCGGCGCCTCCGCACGGAAGGACGACGTAAAGCCACCGGCCGCCACCGCCTGAATGCCCGCATCGGTGAGTGCGGCCACAATGACGGCGGCCTCCACCTCCGTCGGCACGGCCACCAGTTGGTGCAGATCTTCTGAATGGTCAGCCATAGTGCGCTTACTTTGATGATGCTGCTGAATCGTGGGAGTCACCGACTTCCGACTGCCACCAGTTGTGGACCTCCAGCACATGTCGTTGATTGTAGAGGCGGTTTCACGGCCGGGTCCATGAGATCCCGAATAATGCTGCATCACCAGGCCGGCGGCTTCTCTGCAGAGCAGGGGGCCTCTGTCGGTCGCACGACACCTGGGTCATGAAAGCGTTCATTCTGTCGGCAGCTGTCAAGAGAAGGTTACGGGGGCCGTGGTGCCGACAGGCGATTTGTAAAAAGCGACCACAGCACGCCTCACACGGGTCAGCCCGTCCGATACACTGAATCAGCCGCATCAGGACCAGAGGATGACTGATCGAGGCCGACAACAGACTCTGCAGAAGTCCCCCGGCTCACGCATCGCCGTGAGTCGTTAACGGGCGATGACAGACTGGCACCCGCCTTGAGAATTCTTCCACGGTCTGCCGAAATCGGGAGTCGGTCGTGGCCGTGATGACACACAGGCATCACGTCGTGAGTTCCATCGTCTGGTCAGTTTCAGGAGGCTTCCATGTCAGTACTGGCAGAAACGGCCACCCATACGGCTCTTCAAAGTCTGGAAGAGCTGGCCGCATTTCCGGTCGAACAGGTGACTTTGGAAGAACGGATCCGGTTGTGCCGCGAGTGCGCCGACGGTGTGGTGCGCATGGCGCCGGAATGGGTTCGCCTGGAAGGTGAGGTCAAAGAACTGGCCGAAGGTCAGCGGGCGGAGTGTGTGCTGGGCGGCCCTGCCGTGGTGCTGCGACAGCTGCAGCTGTCGATCCAGACACTCACTGCTGTCGCGGAGCGTGGAAAACCGCAGCTGCCAGGTACTCCTCGCACCACCGCCACCGGCCAGCTGGCCGTGCCCGTATTTCCGACCCGAGGTTTCTTTGACTCTGTGACGTTTGGCGGACTGTCGGCCGAAGTGCACATGCAGCCGGATGTCGATGCCCATCAGCTTCATGGCGATCTGCTGGAACACCTGGGCAGCGGCCAGATCCATGGAATTGCGCTGGTTCTGGGAGCAGGTAATGTTTCTTCCATTCCGGCCACCGACACGCTCAATCGCGTGATCTTCGAAGGTCGCCGCGTGCTGCTCAAACTGAACCCGGTCAACGAGTATCTGGAAGGCGTCCTGAACGAGGTTCTCGGTCCACTGGCTCGCGCCGGGCTGTTGCGCATCGTGACGGGTGATGGCGAGGTGGGTGCGGCACTCGTTCGCGATGAACGAATCACAGAGATTCATGTCACCGGCTCGGTGGTGACTCATGACTCCATCGTGTGGGGAGTTGCTCCGGGAGAACCGCGTCCGGATCAGCCGGTCACCGACAAATGTGTCACCAGTGAACTGGGCAATGTCACTCCCTGGATCATCGTTCCCGGACGCTACTCCAGTCGGGAACTGGCCTCGCAGGCTCAGCACGTGGCCGCATCGATTACGAACAACGTATCGTTCAACTGCATCGCCACCAAAATGATCGTCACGTCCCGGCAGTGGCCTCAGCGCGATGAATTCCTGCGACTGCTGCAGAAAGCGCTGGATGAAACACCAGGCAGGAAGCCGTATTATCCCGGCGCCGTCGAACGGTACACTCGATTCGCCGGAGTCGAAGATCCGCTGAATGCGTCAGGACATCTGCCGTGGAAGCTGCTGGTCGACCAGTCTCCGTCGGAACGGCCTGAACTGTTTGCCGAAGAGTCGTTTGTGTGCGTGTGTGCTGAGACGGCGCTGGAAGAAGTGGATTCGAAAAAGTTTCTGGAAGCGGCGGCTGAGTTCGTCAATGAGCGACTGTATGGAACTCTGAGCGCCGGCATCACGCTGCCTCGAGGACTGCAGAAGTCGGAACCGGAATGGCTGGAGCGCACGATTGCCCGGCTGCGATACGGATCGGTCTGCATCAACCAGTGGTCCGGACTGGCTTATGGACTCATCAGCACACCGTGGGGAGCCTGGCCGGGCAGCACGTACGAAGATGTCCAAAGCGGGATTGGCAGCGTGCATAACACGTATCTGCTGGCCAACTTCGAAAAATCGGTACTGCAAGGTCCGCTGGTCAATTCCCCGAAACCGGTGCTGTTTCCGTCTCATCGGAAGGCTGAAACGGTCGGCTGGAAGCTGCTGGAACTGTATCATCGGCCGGGCGTGCTGCGACTGCCCGGGCTGATCCTGGCGGCCGCCACTGGCTAGAGGCAGTTTCAAAACTGGTCTGATCAGGTGTGGCCGGGGCTGGAATGCAACGAAGCCCCGGTGAATTCCACGTTCCGGGGCTTCCTTCGTCCAGCCCCGGCCACCCGCTCTCTGGTTTTGAAACGACCTGTAGGCTCTGTGAATCGGTTCTGCTCGGGGAGGGCGAGGCTCCTGCCGAGCCGAATGCCAGGAAAAAAGCACGGTTCAGCGGGAGCTTCGCCCTCCCGAATACTGCACATCGCAGGATTGAACCAACAGAGCCGCCGGCGAAGCGTGCCAGATGGCAAAAAAATTTGTCTGGCACGAGCTTCATCCTCCCGTTTTCTGCATGATAGGATCACTGATCCGCCAACTCCGGCTGCCACCGTGGCGACGTCGTGCCGCGTTCAGTCTCCCCGAGAATCTTCAAAGGAATGCTGCCGTGTCAGAAGTCACAGAACAGCGACGCGTCTTCTGGTGGCTGGATGAATACAGCCGCTACCATTTGAATCCGGTCAACAAACTGATTCACTGGATTTGTATCCCGGCCATCATGATGACGCTGCTGGGACTATTGTGGTCACTGCCGGTCCCGGAGGCGCTTGGAGGTCACAGTACGCTGCTGAACTGGTCCAGTCTGCTGATTCTGGTCTCGATGTTCTTTTATCTGAGTCTGTCACTGCCGCTGGCCATTGGCATGGGACTCATCACCATTGGTATGCTGGCGTGTTTTGGCCCGCTGGAATCCGTGCGCAGCGGGCTGGTGTGGCAGCTGTCGGTGGCGGTGTTTGTCCTTGCCTGGATCGTGCAGTTCATTGGACACAAAATCGAAGGCAAAAAACCCGCCTTTTTCCAGGACATTCAGTTTCTGCTGGTGGGGCCCATGTGGCTGCTTGCTGACGTTTACAAACGGCTGAAGATTCCGATTTGAGCATTCAACGCTGTCAGTACCAATCGTTCCGTCTCCTGCGAGCAGGAAGTGCCCAGGCGACTTCATCGTCGTGGCTGTATCGCCAGACGATCGTTTGTTGCCGTGCGCTGGTCATCTTTGGCATGGCATTGACTGCCATGCTGTGCGGCCCAACCGCCTGCAGTGTGGCTCAGGAACAGTCCGCATCCGCCACCCCCGATGACATCGCCTTTTTCGAAGCACGCATTCGTCCGGTCCTCGTTCGACACTGCTACGAATGCCATTCATCGGCGACTGCTGAACCGGGCGGAAGTCTGCTGCTGGATTTTCGAGGCGGTGTGCTGAACGGTGGTGATTCGGGAGCAGCTGTCGTTGCGGGCGACCCGGATTCCAGTCTGCTGCTGGAAGCACTGCGATTCGAATCCCTGGAAATGCCACCCACCGGTCGCCTGCCGGACCACGTCATTCGCGACTTCGAAGAATGGATCCGCCGAGGCCTGCCGGACCCGCGCGCGACCGCTCCTTCACCCACCGAAGCGGCGGAGGCCGCCTGGACGGTACAGCTGGAAGAACGACGCAGCTGGTGGAGTCTGCAGCCGCTGGCCTCAGTCGAACCACCCGTTGTGGCTGATGACGACTGGTCTGCGACCCCTGTCGACCGCTTCGTACTGGACAGCCTGCAGCAGTCCGGCCTGACGCCGGCTCCACCCGCCGACGCCGAAACACTGCTGCGCCGGATGTCTCTGATCCTCACCGGCCTCCCCCCGGAACCTCAGCGTGTTCTGGAGTTTCCTCAGCAGTATGCGGCCGGCCCGGAAGCGGCGCTGAACGAACTGGTGACGTCACTGCTGAACTCACCACACTTCGGGGAACGGTTCGCTCGTCACTGGATGGACGTCGTGCGCTACACGGACACCTATGGCTACGAATGGGACAACCCGGCGCGAGGTTCCTGGGAATACCGAGACTATCTGATTCGCGCATTCAACGAAGACGTGGGATTTGATCAGCTGATTCGGGAACAGCTGGCCGGCGACCTGCTGCCGGAACCTCGCATCAGTGAACAGGAAGGTGTCAACGAAAGTCTGATTGGTCCGATGTTCTTTCACCTGGGAGAACATCGCCATGGCAGCAGCCTGGATTTTAATGGCATCCACCAGGACATGATCGACAACAAGATTGATGCGTTTTCCAAAGCCTTTCTGGGGATGACGGTCGCCTGTGCCCGCTGCCATGACCACAAGCTGGATGCGATTTCGCAGGCCGACTACTACGCACTGGCAGGCGTCTTCATGTCGCCCCGCTGGACATCGCGTGTCATCGATCGACCAGGCAGATACGACTCGCCCATCACGCAGCTGAAAAAACAGCGAGACAACATTCAGCAGAAGCTGGCGGCGTGGTGGCTGGATGTCACCGGTCCTCAGTCATCAGTCGCCCCGCTCAGCGGCTCAACACTGCACGCCTGGGCCAGTTCGCGTCAGCAGCAGCTGCAAAAAGCAGCACCGGAGTCCATCGGCAATGTGCTGCATCAGATTCTGACCGCTGACAGCCCGTCCATGGAGTCCGTCTGGTCGGCGATGGCTGATCAGTGGCGAACTGATCATCAGACGCGCCGTGAATCCAACATGAAGAACTTCACTCGGCTGGTCAACCTGAGTGAGCCGGGGCTGCCGGAAGGATGGTCGATGGAAGGCGACGGCATCCGGCATGGATTCGTCCATCAGGGCACAGCGCTGATCAGTCTGAATGGAGACACTCTGGTCAACGAGCTGCTGGCTCAGGGTTATCACACGCACGCGCTGTCATCGCGTCTGCCGGGCGCGGTGAAGATTCCTCCGCTGGGATCGATCGACCGACAGCACCTGAGTCTGCGGGTGCGAGGTTCAGAGTGGGCCGGGCATCTGGTCATCCCAGGAAACGCGTTTCAGTCGGAATTCGTCACATTTCTGCAGCCCGGTGATCCGGCCGGCAAATGGATGCTGGTACCGGACCGCGCGCTGAAGAACGGAGTGACACGTGTTTTCTCCGAACTCATCACCGCCTCGCTGAATCCCAACTTTCCACCTCGCACCGGACTGGCTCGAGCGGGAGACGTGAAACTGCCGAATGACGATACCGGCTTCAACAAACGCAGCTGGTTCAGCCTGACGGGGATCGCCGCGCACGACATCACGGCCGTTCCACAGGACGAGCGACAGGCATTTGTCGGCCTGTTTGGTGCCGCCTCCGCACCGACAACCGTGGAAACCGCATGGGAGCAGATAGCCAGCTGGCTTCAGGGTTCACTGCGTCGCTGGAGTGACGGGCAATCCACTGCGGGAGATGTGCAGGTCCTGAACTGGATGCTGCGTGAAGGGCTGCTGCCAAATCAGCAGACAGCTGCTCCGGAACTCGCAACAGCGGTCCAGCAGTACCGTGAAACAGAATCACAGATCGCGTTTCCTCGCACCGTCAACGGCATGGACGAACGCAATACACAGCCACTCAACTACCGACTGAACATTCGCGGCAACGTGGATGACGAAGGTCCCGAAGTTCCCCGAGGGTTCCTGACGGTGTTCAATGCACAGAACAGCGTTAACCTCAGCCCGCACAGCGGTCGACTGGAGCTGGCTGAGTATCTGGCTGGTGGGCAAAACGCTCAGGCGGCGCGTGTGTATGTGAACCGCGTCTGGCAGTGGGTCTTTGGAACCGGCCTGGTCGCCACCCCCAACGACTTCGGCAAACTGGGCGACCGTCCTTCTCATCCGGAACTGCTGGACTGGCTGGCCGCGGATCTGATCGCTGATGGCTGGTCGACCAAACGACTGCTCCGCCGCCTGCTGCTCAGCCAGACATTTCGCCAGTCCGGTATCCATTCTCAACAGGCACGGGATCTGGACCCGGACAATCGACTGCTGCACCACTACTCCACGCGACGACTGGAAGCGGAAGCCATTCGTGACTGCATGCTGCAGGTATCCGGACAGCTTGACCCGGCCCTGTATGGACCTCCGATCAATC